>CM060697.1:1271436-1498936 GCA_030686995.1 Artemisia argyi
ACTTCAACTATTTAGCTACTTATTTAAATTTATTTTCATTACTGTGTTTTATTAGCTCATCAAGAGACGTTACATTTAGGGTACCTAAACTTTCACATTGCTTAAATAAAACATATACGTATCATCATAAAAGTTACAATAACAAATTGGGCAATATCAGGCCTAACTAGAACCCAATGCTAGACTAATTTAGCTTAAAAGATTGGACTTATTGGAATGGGTTTCGCTAGGACCAGTTAGGCCTAAACCAGTTGATCTTATTATTATTTTTTTAAAAACAAATTTACTTATGTTCTTTGTAGCTAACTTTTGTTCTTAGGATTAAGGGTGTCAAATGGGTCAACCCGACCCGACCCGAACCCGACCCGAACCCGATAAGGTCTTATAGGGTCGGGTTGATTCGGGTCAAACTAGGCTTATCGGGTTTATCGGGTCAACCCGATAAACCCGATAGTCTAATAGGGCCGGGTTAGGGTTTTATTAATTTCGTTATCGGGTTATCGGGTTGACCCGATAAACCCGATAAGCCATAATGACCTTTTAAAAAATCTATCCTTTTTGAACTAATTCCATCTTTTCATAGTCTGTTAAGTCACAATTTTAAATATGTAAGCTTGCTACACGAAATATGATGAAAATGCATCTTTAAATTTGGTCATGGTACATTGCAATTTGCAAATTTACATCAGTGGTTGCTCTTCTCATTCTTTTAGTTTTGCTATCAGTTTTCATTCTTATAAATTGTCATTTTAGTTACAGTGCAACATACACTAAAACCTTCAGTTCACATAAAACTAGTTTTATTCTTATAACAAGGATAACTTGATGTATATATAACATCATGCATGCGTATATTTGTTGGTCTTCTCACACTGAAACGACAAGTAACTAATGCTTATTTTTTATAATGGTGTAATTTATTTACATTTTGCATATCATTTATGTTCGATGCATTGTTGTATTTGTAAACTGGATTGTATATTTGTATTGAAATCTAAACAGTAATATTATTAGCGGGTCAACCCGAACCTGATTAGACCCGACCCGATATAACCCGACCCGATTAGACCCGAACCCGATAATCCGAACACTTATAGGGTCGGGTTGCGGGTCATATTTTCAAAAGTCAAAACCCGATTCAACCCGACCCGATTAACCCGATAACCCGACAACCCGACCCGATAACACCCCTACTTAGGATATACTTCTCAGTATTAGAACTAACTTTTTGAATAAGTATGTCTATAAGATCATATATAAACTATAATTTAAACTTGATACATGTGATGTGTTGGTATAATACACCCCCCCCCCCCCCCCCCCCCAAAAAAAAAAAAAAAAAAAAAATCCGTGTTGTAATATGAGTGATCAACATGGACCTTGTTTGAGCTTGAGTTCTATTAAAAGTTCATCCTAATTTGAACTATAATGAGCTCCCAAATTAAGCTTGAATCAATTTTCATAACTCATCTAAATATCTACCATTTTCTAAATATTTGAGCTTTCAAATTGATTGATCGTCAATTATATATTTATATTTCCAAAGAAATACAAGTGAATATGTATTTTCCGAATCGTTTTCTCAACGAAGGAATGAATGGAATTATCGATTCGAGTTCGTGATCGTGTAATGAATAGTGAAAATAAGAGATTTTTAGAATTTATCAACCACAATTATGAAATATTAACTATAAACAACTAAGAAAGCAAGTAAAACATTAATATGAAGCACACGTAAGCAAAAACGTAAATTAAAACTAAAACGCGAACTCTCGGGCTAATCATGTGCTCTAAAAGTGAAATCTATGAAATACTAGTCCTAGAAACGGAAAACTATTTCTCCTAATTCCTAAATGATAAAAGAAATTTAGGGAAAAAGAAAAATATTTTTTTGACTTTTATTTTAATTATTATGATTTAAAAACTAAAATAAAGAAATTAAATTATAAAAAGTAGTAAACGATTTTAGAAAATTATTAAATTTTTGTGGAAATTACTTTAGACTAAGAGTAATGAGAGACAAATAAAATGGGACAAAAAGCTACTGAGGATAAGCTGTTATAAGCTAAAGAAGCTAAATATGCTAAAAGGATAAAAACGGTTTAAATAAAAAAAAAAACTATGCAGAATTGAACTGAGAAGTCCCTAGGGCATTTTGGTAGCAGAGTTTGGTGTTGAGTCTGTGTGGTGTGGTGGGAGGTCCAGGGTTCGACCCCTGTGACCATCCTTTTTATTAATTTATTATTTTTTTCTTTTAAAAACTTTGAGAAGCAGATGGAAATAAGTACTTTTTATAAAAACAACCTTTTATGAAAACTTAATATAATATAAGCTAAAATATGAAACAGTTTCCAAAAGGCTTTTAGAAGTAAAAGTTGAAATCTAAAAAGCTATATATTATAAGCTATAAGCTAAGCCAAAGGGAAAATAAGCTAATACTAATCTCATCCTAACCTAAATAAGCTAAATAAATTAAATAAGTGACCCTAAATAAGCTGAGAAGTATTGAATCAAAATTAGCAAATACCTAAAGCTACTAACCCAAACAGGCCAAACTGCCTACTTTAAGCTACCCTAAAAGCTGGAATACTATAAGCTACTATCTAAAAATCATAAAATAGCATCAATAAGCAACAAAAAGTAAGCAGAACAAATTAGAGATAAAAAGGAGCTTAAGTGAGCTTGTGAGATAACTGATAAAGTGAGATAGTTAAGACACTAAGACAGAATCGTATATCAAAACAGTGAGCATGTAACACCCCCAATTCATGGTTGCAGCGGAATTCAAACTGGGTGTTACTCGACGGCACAATAGTCACAATAATAGAAAACGAACTCCAATTGAGTCGTTTTAAAAGATGTATCATTCAAAATATATAAATATCAGAGATTACAAAATGAGGTCCCAAATGGTTCCATGTTTACAATGTATAATAAATGAGTTTTTGAATGATAATAAAATTTATAGCCCTCTTGAGTATCCGTGCCCTTCCGTGCCATCCTTGATCGTCATGAACCTGAAATACATGCTTGAGAGGTCAACACAAAGGTTGAGTGATATTCATAGAGTTTGTTTAATGTTTGAACACAATGTGTTGGTAGTTAAAACGTTGAACACAATAATCGTAGTGTTGGTAGTTAAATCGTTTGAACACAATAATCGTAGTGTTTGTAGTTAAATCGTTTGAACACAATAATCGTAGTGTGAGCTGTAGACTCACACCAATGTTTGGAAAACAAAACAGGTAGGCTACGTTATTATACGCCCATAAAATGTATTATACACTAAGCTTATGACACCATAACGTTAACGTGTACCAATATCGATCGGCAAATTTATCCCGGTAGGTACTTTGCTAACATACCTAAATCTCAAATATTAATGCATTTGTTTGAACTTAGTCAATACAAATGGGATTCGTCAATCCCAATAGGCCTATTATTAATATTCGCGCTCACTATTGCTAGTGATTAAATGGTTCATAATCAAGGATATCGGTTTAGCAAGGCTGGTACTTAGTGATAATAAAACAATCAGGTAAGCATACAATTTAAAAACATTGTGCTCGGTTATAAATAGCATGTATTTCCCCCAAGGGTTTGTAAAACGATTAAGTAATCGAAAGTGGGGCTATGAACTCACCTTAAGTAAGATAGCAAGTAATGAATGTAACGGTTGAATCGTGAAGGTTTCTACGAGCAACCTATAATAGAATGTTGCGACTTAGGATCGAAGTGAAGAATATGAATGAGTGCCTATATATATATCTTGCATTTAGTCCATGATGTGGTATGATGTATAATGTAAGTCTTTGAAAGTAATGATTCATGAAACATGTATGTTTTGTATATCGTTTACTACCTTTCGGGCTAACATATTTCAGAAGTCATGTTAGTAAGCGTTCGAGGAGCCAGGACACTTTAACTCGTAAATCCACAACTCATCTCGACGGCTTACATAATGAACTCCTCACATGAAGCTCCCTACTATTGTAGTAGTTGATAAAGTATATAGATATAGGTTTTGATCCGAAAAGTTACATGTCCGATATTTGTATAAACTTAGGAAAGTTTATTTGTACATGAAGATTGTTATTAGGGGTAGCTTCATAAGCCTTAAATGACCATGTTCTCTTTTGGTAAAATCTCATGGTTTCCTTTTAAGTGAAGTAGATCCAAATTGCTTGTTCAAGTTCTCGTCAACTCTTTGTTTCATGTTTACGCCTATGAAAGTTGGTATGGTCATTTCGTCATGGCCTAGCCATGACCTTTGGTCCTTGTTTCAAGGTCATGAGACACAACCTTGGCTCTAGCCATGGTTGTGGTCTTGATTATAGGTCACAAGACCTCTTGTTCCTTTCAAAATATAACCATAATCTTGTGACTTTCGCCTAAAAATGGGCTGTTTAGAATTTGAAGAATTTTATCACTCGGAAAGTGTTTTTAGGTCTCGAGCTTCTTTGTTCCTGAATGAAAACGTCGTTCCGGACAACTTTCGTGTTTTAACTTTTTGATGAATCGGAGCAGAAGTGGGACTTTCAAAACCCAAATTTGATCAGAATGGTATTTGGCAGTTTGCCGAAAAGTTTTGGTAACTTCAAATGGGCGTAACTTTTGACTCGTATACTCGTTTTAGGTGGTTCAAATTGCTATGGTTTCCTTGTTAAGTCCTCTACTGTAATATGTAATGATCCAATATCATAATTTTACCATTTTGGTCGTGGTCTTACCAAGAAAGTCATTAGTTTACTTGTTTTAGTAACTTGTTGTAACAATCAATAACAATAACTTGTTTTGCTCACTTTTATACATCATGGACATGCATACAAGACATAATATAGCACAAATAATATGTAAATAACATGAATATGATTATTTAACAAGAAGCAAGTTAGGGTTTGCTTACAACTTTTGGCTTTCTACAAGAAAGGAAGTCAAGTATAGAACTAGGACACTAAACCTAAGCTTGTAAACCCTTTACCACAACTCTTGTAACCCTTGCTAGCCTTGATCTAACCCTTGTGAAAATCATTTAACTTCAGCCCTAGTAACCTTGTGTAGCTCCTAAATCAACCATGGAATCACCAAACAAACTTAAGATTCATGTAGAGAATAACTAAGCCATGAACTTTGATATGTAACTTGTAGCTTAAAGATCAAAGGATCATGGAGCTATGATTTGTGTTGGCTCGTTTTTATGGATGAAAAGATGAAGAGGAAGGTGTTCTTGAGTGGCTATTTATAGTATGAGAAAGTTAGCTAACCATACATGGGTTAAATATTAACCATGGTTAAGTTTAGGTGAAACTTTGTGCCCAAGTTAAGATGAATGGTCAAGATTGAATCACATGGTGACTAATCCCCCCCCTAAGTCGGTTGGGGCTGTGTGGTGGCCAAGTTGGTGACTTTTGGATGATATCTAAGAGTTTAAGCTAAGTTTTGACTCCGTAAAATGCTAACCGTAAGCTGTTAAGCCACGAAACTTAAAACCGGGTATCGTAAAAATACGAAACTTGGAAGAATGGTTAAACATGTCATAATACTCCATAATAAAATATGAAATGAGTGGTTGGTTCCATTTGGGTGCTCAAACCCTGCTAAAACTGGAAACACGGGTCTAAAACGCGTAATACGCAAAACGTACGAATATTGCGTAAAATTGAGAAAAGTTAAATGTAACTTTTCTAATAGAATGATAATGACTTAAAATGACTTATAATGTCTAGACTGGGCTCAGTCTAGTGTCGGTTGGTATTAAATGTCCTTTAGACATCAAACCGTAAGCCTAAAAATCACGAAATGACTTATAAAATCAAGGAATGATTTTTGGTCAATGGAGGAGGGAAAAATATGTTGACTTTTTCTAATAAGTTGAAAACTTAAATCGTCTTAGAAATGCGGTGCAGGTATAGGCTAAGGTTACGGCTGAGTAAAAACGCTTAAAACTGAAAATTCCAGTTTTTCACGGCCGAGGCTTATTTTGGTCATGTTTTTCTCAGTCATGATTTATTCTCAAATAAATCATGAGTGTGTCAAACATTTTTCTGATACGGGGAAAATTAACGCGACCGAATTTCGTTGTACGTAGAATTTCTGAATGACGTTTTACCCTAAAACGTGTAATTCCGTGTAATTCCTTAATAACTTTCACGAAAATGAGCTTATGAATGTCAAACTTTTAATTTGTCATGGAAATGATTTATCACTTCAGCCCAAGAAATAAAAATCAAGTTTCGGGAAAATTTTCGGGAAAAATGAATAGTAAAAGTGAATAGTGAATTTTCCGGAAATAGTAATTAACCTGAAATTGTGAATTGTTACAGTCTCCACCCCATATGAGAGCTCCGTCCCGGAGATCAATTGCGTTGGGAGTAGAAACTTTGTTGGTAAAAAGAGGTGGGTATTTCTCACGTATCTGGTCATCTCGTTTCCATGTGTATTCAGGATCACGTCGTGAGTTCCAACGAACTTGACAATTGGAATACGACTTTGCTTGAGTTTTTTTGACCTCTTGGTCCATGATTTCTACGGGTTCCTCAATAAATTGAAGATCGTCATCGAGTTGAATTTCATCGAGTGGAATCACTAGTGATTCATTCGACAAGCATTTCTTTAGGTTAGATACATGGAAAGTGGGGTGTACACTACTGAGTTCTGATGGAAGCTCAAGTCTGTATGCCACATGGCCAATCCTGGCTAGGATTTTGAATGGTCCGATGTATCTTGGGTTTAGTTTCCCTCGTTTACCGAATCGTATCAAGCCTTTCCAAGGCGATACCTTTAGCATAACCCTATCTCCGATTTGGAATTCTAGGGGTCTGCGTCGTGTGTCGGCATAACTTTTATGTAGGAAAGGTATGGTAATAGTCGAATATCAAAGGAAATTGATATAGCAGTCGAATATTAATAGGAATTGAGATAGTAATTGAATATCAAATAGAACTTGATATAGTTGTCAAATATCAATAGCAATTGATATAGGAATCGAATAATGGATTAAGTGTTGAACATGTGGTTGGACCAAGTCCTGTTTGAATTGTACGGCTGCCCATGCATATGGCTACATGGCTTCGCAATGAGTTTGGTACGACTGCGCATGCGTATGGTTACATGGCCCCGTAATGAGTTTGGTACGACTGCACATGCATATGGTTACATGGCCTCGCAATGAGTTTGTTTGTTATTGCACTATCATTATGAAAACCAAAAGGTAAACCTCGTACTAATGGAAATTGGGATAGTCGTTGCAATCATAGCCTAGTAGGTAATTTGTTATTGTATCTAGTGTTTATTGACTTCATACTTATGTTATTTCGGATATAATTAAGCCCACTTGTTTATAATTCTTTATTTACATAGAGAGGCATCCCAAACAATGTAACTAAAGGAATATAAACGTATGGTTCGATGATTTATAATTTCTTTATTTAAATGAAAAGGCATCCCAATCCATTCAAATAAGGACATTATAAATCATCCTACTCAAGAATTCCCGACACAACATTCATACTTAGCCGGTGAGTTACAAGGTAGTGTATTACGAGATGATATTGGTGTTCCAAAAGTACAAGATGAATATTCAAACTTGTAAAGCTGATGAGGGTACTTGTGGTGTAACTAAGGATGATTTGAGCTTTAAAAGTGCATCAAAATCTGTTAATGAGCTTGTGGTTCCAACGGTTGTGAAGATAATGTTATGATATGTTGATGAACAAAAGTGTGTAGTGTATGCTTAACATTAATACTCTTAGGTATAGATGTTGAGTTTGCTTTAAAAATCTTAAGAGATTTTAAAAGTTTATGATGGAATGGTATCCTTAGGACCTAAACAGGATAGTACTTCTACAGGATGAAGAGAATAATTGATAACTATCCCAAGATAGTAGTTCGGATTATCTCATAAATGAAAAATTTCAAGAATGAAATTAGGTAACACAAATAAGGTGTTAAGATCTCGCTGAGTGGTAAGACATTATCGTGTCTCTAGATTGTTTTAAAGAATTCTGGTGGTTTATCGAGTTCGTGTAGGAAATCAATCTGAACATAACCCTAGCACAACTATTCTCAGTATTTGAAAATTTTAAGTCGAATATAGTTAGTCAGACTATATTCCACTGTCCCTAGGTTAAATATAGGTGACTAGTCTATATTTAGCCAAGGTTCGATAAAATTTTGAAATACCTAAATTAGGTATACTTTTGATATGTCCGTTGCTTTCGGGAAACTGTCCACTAAACAAAGGCGATGTCAAACCCTTAAGTTGCAAGTCCCGTCCATACAAGACTTGTAACGTATGTTTTCATATTCCATTGCATAGAAGGTAGTAAGTGTAGATACTTATGGAAAGGAAGTTTTAAGTAGTTCTAAAATAGAACATACTTGGCCAGGATTACGAACTTTTAATAATGAAGGTTTCATAAGAAAACTTTGATGAATGTAGAGAAAGTTCAGCTTTTGTCGATGATGGGTTAGTTTGTCCTTTAGAAATCTCATATTTCTTGTTTTGAAATCGATAGATTGTGACGGGTTTTTGATATCATAAGAAATGATATTGATGATGTGATGGAATAATTCTAGAGACCATTTGCACAAAACACAATGTCTCGGAAGTAGGTTAGACCATTGTGCAATCCACAATGTCTGGGAAGTAGGTTAGGTCATTGTGTGACTCAAAACATTTGAGAAATGATTAAGACCATTGTATCATACAATGTCTTGGAAAATGAATGAGACCATTGTATCTCACAATGTCTTGGAAATGAATGAGACCATTGTATCTCACAATGTCTTGGAAAATGAATGAGACCATTGTAATCAGTTACAATGTCTTGGACATATAATGTTGGAGTAGGAACATGATTGGGAGAGTGTGGCTGTGCCGAAATGCCTTAGAATAGGCATACACAGATATGTTTAGTCCATTGTTTAGATAAATGATTGAAAATAAACCGAGTTTATATATCAATATACTAATATGTTCATGTAGCATAAAATGCCTAGTGTGTATATATCAATATACTTATATGTGTTCATGTAGCATAAAATGCTTACGGGGAAATGCTCAATTATGTTTAGGGTACATATATCAATATGCAATTATGTTTGTGTAGCATAAAAATGTCTTCGGGGAAATGTTCAAAATGGGTATATATGAATATACTAACATGTTTGTGTATCATAACATGCTTACTAAATCCATAATCGTCTGGAGGATGGAAGACACGGAGAGCGGAAGGCTATAAAATGTTTTTGTTTGTGATTGTAGTTATAGTTTAGGTCTCACTTAGACCCGTTTCTCTATAACCATGGCTCTGGTACCAATCTGTAACACCCCCAATTCATGGTTGCAGCGGAATTCAAACTGGGTGTTACTCGACGGCACAATAGTCACAATAATAGAAAACGAACTCCAATTGAGTCGTTTTAAAAGATGTATCATTCAAAATATATAAATATCAGAGATTACAAAATGAGGTCCCAAATGGTTCCATGTTTACAATGTATAATAAATGAGTTTTTGAATGATAATAAAATTTATAGCCCTCTTGAGTATCCGTGCCCTTCCGTGCCATCCTTGATCGTCATGAACCTGAAATACATGCTTGAGAGGTCAACACAAAGGTTGAGTGATATTCATAGAGTTTGTTTAATGTTTGAACACAATGTGTTGGTAGTTAAAACGTTGAACACAATAATCGTAGTGTTGGTAGTTAAATCGTTTGAACACAATAATCGTAGTGTTTGTAGTTAAATCGTTTGAACACAATAATCGTAGTGTGAGCTGTAGACTCACACCAATGTTTGGAAAACAAAACAGGTAGGCTACGTTATTATACGCCCATAAAATGTATTATACACTAAGCTTATGACACCATAACGTTAACGTGTACCAATATCGATCGGCAAATTTATCCCGGTAGGTACTTTGCTAACATACCTAAATCTCAAATATTAATGCATTTGTTTGAACTTAGTCAATACAAATGGGATTCGTCAATCCCAATAGGCCTATTATTAATATTCGCGCTCACTATTGCTAGTGATTAAATGGTTCATAATCAAGGATATCGGTTTAGCAAGGCTGGTACTTAGTGATAATAAAACAATCAGGTAAGTATACAATTTAAAAACATTGTGCTCGGTTATAAATAGCATGTATTTCCCCCAAGGGTTTGTAAAACGATTAAGTAATCGAAAGTGGGGCTATGAACTCACCTTAAGTAAGATAGCAAGTAATGAATGTAACGGTTGAATCGTGAAGGTTTCTACGAGCAACCTATAATAGAATGTTGCGACTTAGGATCGAAGTGAAGAATATGAATGAGTGCCTATATATATATCTTGCATTTAGTCCATGATGTGGTATGATGTATAATGTAAGTCTTTGAAAGTAATGATTCATGAAACATGTATGTTTTGTATATCGTTTACTACCTTTCGGGCTAACATATTTCAGAAGTCATGTTAGTAAGCGTTCGAGGAGCCAGGACACTTTAACTCGTAAATCCACAACTCATCTCGACGGCTTACATAATGAACTCCTCACATGAAGCTCCCTACTATTGTAGTAGTTGATAAAGTATATAGATATAGGTTTTGATCCGAAAAGTTACATGTCCGATATTTGTATAAACTTAGGAAAGTTTATTTGTACATGAAGATTGTTATTAGGGGTAGCTTCATAAGCCTTAAATGACCATGTTCTCTTTTGGTAAAATCTCATGGTTTCCTTTTAAGTGAAGTAGATCCAAATTGCTTGTTCAAGTTCTCGTCAACTCTTTGTTTCATGTTTACGCCTATGAAAGTTGGTATGGTCATTTCGTCATGGCCTAGCCATGACCTTTGGTCCTTGTTTCAAGGTCATGAGACACAACCTTGGCTCTAGCCATGGTTGTGGTCTTGATTATAGGTCACAAGACCTCTTGTTCCTTTCAAAATATAACCATAATCTTGTGACTTTCGCCTAAAAACGGGCTGTTTAGAATTTGAAGAATTTTATCACTCGGAAAGTGTTTTTAGGTCTCGAGCTTCTTTGACCCTGAACGAAAACGTCGTTCCGGACAACTTTCGTGTTTTAACTTTTTGATCAATCGGAGCAGAAGTGGGACTTTCAAAACCCAAATTTGATCAGAATGGTATTTGGCAGTTTGCCGAAAAGTTTTGGTAACTTCAAATGGGCGTAACTTTTGACTCGTATACTCGTTTTAGGTGGTTTAAATTGCTATGGTTTCCTTGTTAAGTCCTCTACTGTAATATGTAATGATCCAATATCATAATTTTACCATTTTGGTCGTGGTCTTACCAAGAAAGTCATTAGTTTACTTGTTTTAGTAACTTGTTGTAACAATCAATAACAATAACTTGTTTTGCTCACTTTTATACATCATGGACATGCATACAAGACATAATATAGCACAAATAATATGTAAATAACATGAATATGATTATTTAACAAGAAGCAAGTTAGGGTTTGCTTACAACTTTTGGCTTTCTACAAGAAAGGAAGTCAAGTATGGAACTAGGACACTAAACCTAAGCTTGTAAACCCTTTACCACAACTCTTGTAACCCTTGCTAGCCTTGATCTAACCCTTGTGAAAATCATTTAACTTCAGCCCTAGTAACCTTGTGTAGCTCCTAAATCAACCATGGAATCACCAAACAAACTTAAGATTCATGTAGAGAATAACTAAGCCATGAACTTTGATATGTAACTTGTAGCTTAAAGATCAAAGGATCATGGAGCTATGATTTGTGTTGGCTCGTTTTTATGGATGAAAAGATGAAGAGGAAGGTGTTCTTGAGTGGCTATTTATAGTATGAGAAAGTTAGCTAACCATACATGGGTTAAATATTAACCATGGTTAAGTTTAGGTGAAACTTTGTGCCCAAGTTAAGATGAATGGTCAAGATTGAATCACATGGTGACTAATCCCCCCCCCCTAAGTCGGTTGGGGCTGTGTGGTGGCCAAGTTGGTGACTTTTGGATGATATCTAAGAGTTTAAGCTAAGTTTTGACTCCGTAAAATGCTAACCGTAAGCTGTTAAGCCACGAAACTTAAAACCGGGTATCGTAAAAATACGAAACTTGGAAGAATGGTTAAACATGTCATAATACTCCATAATAAAATATGAAATGAGTGGTTGGTTCCATTTGGGTGCTCAAACCCTGCTAAAACTGGAAACACGGGTCTAAAACGCGTAATACGCAAAACGTACGAATATTGCGTAAAATTGAGAAAAGTTAAATGTAACTTTTCTAATAGAATGATAATGACTTAAAATGACTTATAATGTCTAGACTGGGCTCAGTCTAGTGTCGGTTGGTATTAAATGTCCTTTAGACATCAAACCGTAAGCCTAAAAATCACGAAATGACTTATAAAATCAAGGAATGATTTTTGGTCAATGGAGGAGGGAAAAATATGTTGACTTTTTCTAATAAGTTGAAAACTTAAATCGTCTTAGAAATGCGGTGCAGGTATAGGCTAAGGTTACGGCTGAGTAAAAACGCTTAAAACTGAAAATTCCAGTTTTTCACGGCCGAGGCTTATTTTGGTCATGTTTTTCTCAGTCATGATTTATTCTCAAATAAATCATGAGTGTGTCAAACATTTTTCTGATACGGGGAAAATTAACGCGACCGAATTTCGTTGTACGTAGAATTTCTGAATGACGTTTTACCCTAAAACGTGTAATTCCGTGTAATTCCTTAATAACTTTCACGAAAATGAGCTTATGAATGTCAAACTTTTAATTTGTCATGGAAATGATTTATCACTTCAGCCCAAGAAATAAAAATCAAGTTTCGGGAAAATTTTCGGGAAAAATGAATAGTAAAAGTGAATAGTGAATTTTCCGGAAATAGTAATTAACCTGAAATTGTGAATTGTTACAGAGCACCTCTTTTTAAGCTATCTAAAAGCTATCTTAAGGAATAAGCTATTAACTAAAAACCCTAAAACATCAATAATAAGCAACCAGAGAATAAGAAAATCCAATTTCAGACACAAATTAGCTTATTTGATGTTTAAGAAGTAGCTGAGAAAGAAGCTAGTTGAGACAAGTTTAAGAACTGCATACAGAAAGCAGCCTACTAGGCACTTTTTGTACTTATTTTTAAGCTTCCTAATCAAAAGTTTATCTAATGAGAACTGAAAACAAATTTGATTTACCAACCAAAGAACTAGAAAAATGATTTTTTAGGTATTTTGAACTTCTTTTAAGCTTTTAAAACTAATCTACAGAACAAGCACTTAAGCTGATATTTTGGTTTTTGGAATTTTTTGACAGAAACAATAACATGAACTAAGACTAATTGACACTTGAACCCAAGCTTTAAAACAAAGTTAGAAACCTATTTTTGACTCAAAATAACACCCAAAAGGTTCTTATTGATCATCTTATCAGAATGAGCAATTGAAACCACTTAATGACTCTAAACTTTGGAATTTCAAACTAAATATGAAAATCCTAACAAAACTACTTATAATCTGCCAAAACAACTTGTTAAACTGAATCGAAGCTAGTTGAAATAGATCCAATGACCAAAACAAACTTTTTCCCTGAAAACAACCTTATTCGAAACACCCTCTTAAGTTTCTAAAAGCTTTATAAAAACTAATTTAAACCACCAAACTATAAGACTAAGCAACATTCAGCATATATAAGCTACAATAAATCAAATTAGACCAATATAAGCATGAATATAAGTAGAATAAACAGGGATTAAACAAATAGCTAACATTAAGCTAAAATGAGAATTTAAATGAAAACTTACCAAGCCTTTGCTCAAACAGGGCTTAAATGCTCATTTGAGCTAATCTACAAGCTGATTAAAAGCTACATAAGCCTTCTAAGTCCGGCTTATCATCCACAAGCTTATTTGACTTTTAGGTTGACTTTATTTGACTTTTTATGAATTTTTGCAATTAAACAGAAATTAAACACTAATAAACCACAAAAGCTATAAATAAGCTTACATAAGCTTATGAAACTGTAAAAAGAGCTTGTGCAACTTATTTAACTATAATTGAACTGAAAAAGAGCTTTAAAGTAAATAAGACATGAATTTAAAAGGACAAACTGAAATTTCATTAATGGAAAATCTGAATTACAATACTTGAACAATAAAGGACAAAATTGAATTAAAATTAAGCTAATCCTACATATTCTACACCTAAACTACACTAAAATTACCACTACTCCTAATGGCCCTTCTGTTTGGAGAGTGAGGGCTATTTATAGCCACTAAGGAGCATCTAGGGTTTGAGTAGAAGCTTCATGATCAATCAATCTTGTCCCTTCATTCTTTTTTTTATCATCAATCTATTATCACAACCCTAGGATCACTTGAGTGAGGTGTTGTGGCCAATAGAATCTCTCCAATTGTCCAGCTTGTCATTCTTTGTCAGCTTAAATCTTCTAGAAACAATTTAATGTACGGGTAATAATGGTGGTGAAGCAGGGTAAAAGGGCGGGAGAGACAGTGAGTAGTAATTGTTCTTAGCGCCCTCTTTTTTGTGTTTATTTATTATTGTTTGACCTGTGTATAAAGAGGGTTTGACTTGGGTGGGTAAAAGGGGTGCGGTCGGGTTATGGGTTTGTGGTGTTAGACACATTTGAAGTATCTAAACTTCACTTTACTTAGATTAAAACATACATGTATCATAAAACTTGCAATAACAAACATTTTTTGTTTCCATAAGTTACATGAAAACATAATGGGCTGTTGAAATGGGCTTAGAACCAAGCCTGACTCAAGTGTTTATTACTGTACTTTTAACCAACACAATATAAACCCATACACTTTATTGTTTGGTTTTGTGTCGATACCAAAACCTTTGTTAGTTCCTGCTGCCTGCTCTTTGTATAACTCTTTTTTGTATAGCTCTTAACGAAATCTCAAGAATATATTGGCATGGCTCTAGATTATGTTACGTGTATATAGAAACGTTATTTGGAATAGCAGGTTTATGGATTAGAATATAGTTCATATTTGGTTTGTTGTTTTTCCAAAGGTTTTAAATGTTTTGTTCAGTAACAGAATAATGTTGCTTTGCTTTCTACTGTGTTTTTAAGGCATCAGAGAATGAGAGGAGTAGTAATAGAGAGCTGTTTTTGTGATGATATTTGTAGGAATTATATAATAATATCTAGCATAGTGATCATTTGGTATATTCGCAGCATGTTGGCTGTTTGTTATGAAAATAGGACAGTAAAGAGGACCCGATACCTGGGTTGCATACTATTAGAAAGGAATAATACACTCGGGACCAAACTGAAAATGAAATTTATGTAAGTCCATCCTTGATGACCTCCACATCATGGAAGTGCCAAAAAGCCTTCAACAATAATTGTAACTTGATGCTTGGCTACCAGATTTGTGCATTTGTGCACACATAAACAATAATTGAATTGCGAAGTGATGATTCTTCTAATATGACTGATCAACATGGAGGGTTTGTATGTCGTTTGGCCCATCTTTTTCCGGGACTCACAATCTGTTAGATTGATCAAAGCCGTTAGCAAGCATCACGTTACAATAGTTTTGGTGCATCAGTTTTAGGCTTTCTAGAAGTTGCACGATGTGCTAGTCATTAGTGACAAATTTACAAAGATTGCATTTTCCGTTTTGTCCCATGTGTATTGTCTCATACGTAACTTCAAGTATTTTTAACTAGAGTTTAAGCCATTAAATAGCTACGTACTTTTATCCGTATGATACGTAAACTTTCAAACTCGTGTCAATATGGCCGTTTTTTTACTGACTACATGTTAAAGCGGCAAAAAACTTACAATTTCATGTTTTGTTGGCCCACATCACTTAAAACTCCAATCCAAACACCCTCACCACTCCACAAATAGCCTACACACACCCAACACCACCCCACACATTCGCAACCATCCCACACCACCACCCACCATCCTGATAATGATAGAAACCAAAAAGCAACAAGTCTCAAAGCCTGTGACACTACGCATACACAAACATGTACAGGAAATAAACATAACAAGTAAAGGAGCCCAGAAGACTCGAAGCATGACAAAGGCCTAAACTAAAACAACACTTGGGCAAAAATAACACGACGAAACAGGAACAAAAACAAACTTGCAGCAATTCACACTCAAGAATTGCAGGCAGCCACAGAACCATGTACAAGAAATTACATATATTTATAGGTTTGATCTTCATAGCAACCCTAGTTAGATTATGAGTTAGCCACATTATAATATTATATGCTATTATTCTGAGGTATACATGGTTTTTATTGATAAAACAGGTTAACATTGGTCACCTATACTATAATGGTGATACTTATAACATATTAACATGTCTATTAAATAATGGGTTTAAGCCATTGTGGGCTGGTATGGGGTGGCGGGTGGTGGTGTGGGTTGATTGCGAAGGTGTGGGATTGTGGGGTGGTGCTGGGTGTGTGGACTGTTTGTTGGGTGGTGGGGGTGTTTGGGTTTGAGTTTTAAGTGATGTGGGCCCACAAACATGAAAATGTAAGTTTTTTTTTCCGGTTTAACAGGTAGCCAGTAAAAAAACGGCCATATTAGCACAAATTTGAAAGTCCGCGTATCATAAGCGTGTAACAGTTGCCATTGTTAAAGCTGTGATGAGATTACAAGTTGATGAGATTACAAGTTAACTAATGGTGCATTTTGTTTTTAACTTTCAAAACACATGTTGACTTTTTCAATATTTTTCCTTATAATGCCTTATTTTGCATGGCTGTATATTTCAAAACACATGGCTGTATATTTCAACATTCCACAAATGCATGTTACATTTTAATATTTCCTTTATAAAGTTTTTCAACATTTCACAAACCTTGACTTCTCACTTTTTCAATGTTGACTATGTTGATATTATATGTAGTCAAGATTTTTTAAAAGAGTTTAGATGTTCATACCTAATTAATAGACCTGCAATCATGCCTAATCATATTAGTGGACCACTTGTCATCATTCTAGAGTTTTATCAAATTATTTGCATTATTGATAGTATGCCCTTAGCAAATCAAATCCTTATTAAGTGCTTCAAGTTCTTTTACCTCTCTAATCGGTGCTATTATCTTCGTCACTCTTTATCAGTAAACAAAAAAATGTGGTCGTGGCGGTGAAGGGTTCGCAGGTAACAGAGGTTATCAATTACAGAGTAAAAGAAAGATATAAATAAAACCTTTTTTATATTCGCTGGTAATAGAAGTTACCAATTAAGAGAAAGATATAAATAAAGTTTTTTTTTTTTTTTTTTTTTTTTTTTTTTTTTTTAAATTAAAAAGGGGTATATGAGGAATGATAAAAGATTCTTCCGTAATTTTCTACAAATTAACCAATTAAATTTTTAGGCATATTAGTAGGCGCAATAATTAGGTACAAGTATCATTTTTCTTGTTAAAATTTAAACCAAGCATTCTAAATTCCACAATCGGGAAAGGGAAATGATTCAAATACCTAAAATTTGTGCCTAATTGTGTACCTAACATATGCGGAGTTACCTCATTGGATTGTGAAGCAGTGGGACCCGATGTTACAACCAATGAATTATTGACATGCAATTTTAAGCCTAAAATTAGGCCTAATATTAGATCTCTCAATCACTACTCGTCAGGAAAATGGTGGGTATCTCCTTTGCATCAAAACTATATATAACTTTTACAATTATAAGTTTGGGCCGTTGAAGTGGGCTAAAAATCTGGCCTAATGACAGAGCCCATCCCATGTGCCGTTGAAGTGGGCTAAAAAACTATATTTCATCGAACACTTGGTGTGTGTACATCAAAACATATAGTAGTACTAGACTATCCAAACATCTTCCAGCTAAACACTAGTTAGTTCCTGGTGTCTGCTTTAAGTCTTGGTACGTATCATCTGTCTTTGTTTCTTCTATCAATCTATTTAGTTTCATGATTCATTATTATTATTAACTGATCAACACCCACCAAGTGTTTGATGAAATGCCCCAATCACATGGTTACATTTTGTTGTTGTTCTTATCTGATCAACACCCACCAAGTGTTTGATGAAATGCCCTAACAATAACATTGTTAATTACATTCAACTTATATGTGTTTTAACGAGTATTTGTTAGTAAACTGTACATATATTTGATTTTGCTATCGTGTATGCCATTGCTAGTGGTTACTCTTCATTTTTCTATTGCTCGTTTTTTGTACACAATATGAGATTAGAATCATAATGACTTTTATCTTCTTTGTATTATTAGAATATAATTCAGTTTTCCGCGTTTTGATATAGCTGCTGCTGTTTCTAACATTTCATTTCTCGTTTTGTAACGTCTAGTTGGTCATGGAAGGAGTGGATCGATTGAATGAGTTAAATGATGAATTCTTAATCGATAATATCATGTCTCGTTTGGACTGCACTACCAAAGAGCTGATCAGAACAACGGCTACCATCTCAAAACGATGGAAAAATCTCTGGACTTCACTTCCTCATCTCATTTTCTCAGATGAATATGACGTCCCAGATGTAGTAGTTAAAGAAACTGATCTCCATGGTTACATTTCTTTCATCGACAACACCCTAAAAAAGTGTCCTACAAATCTCAACCTCAAAAAATTCGAACTTAATATCAGTTACAGTAGTCTGGTCAATTCTGAGTTTAAATCGAGAGCAAATAGTTGGATTCAGTATGCTATTAGCCGTAATGTTGAAGAGGTTGATTTAGAGTTATGCGATGTAGGAGTAGGGGAACGGTTTAGGTTTAGCTATGATGATGAGTTATTTTTCAACAATTTGTGTTTTTATCGTGTGAAGCTGTCGTGGTGTCTGTTTAATCCTCCTAATGGTGCAATTAGTTGGGAAAGACTTGAGTGTTTATGTTTATCTTTTGTGACTCTGGATGAAGATATGATTGAGAAGATATTATCCGGAAGTCCTTGCTTGAAATCTTTGGAGTTGAATGAATGCTATGGTTATAGGCGGATTGATATTACTTCAAAGAGTGTTAAGAAGTTGGTGTTCTTGGGACACTACTCTATGTATGGGGATCTAGACGACGAGGCTTATATAGATTGTGTCAAAATCGATGCTCCTTACATATCGTCTCTAACTATAGAAGGTGTGTTGGTTTTGCGGGAGCTTGTGTTGCTTAATGTGTCATCTTTGGTCAAAGCTCACTTAGCTTATTCGATCAGTTGGAGGGAATATTTGATATTCGAGGAAGAAGTGTTTGAAGGACTTTTAGAAAGCCTTGGCCATGTCGAAGATATTACATTTGGGGATCGCTGTTTGGAGGTAATATTACTTATGAATGTCTTTTTTCATACACTCAGGTATGTTGTTTGTGTATAAAATTATGCACGTTGCACTGCTCTAATAATGTTCACTTTTGCAATGATAGCTTCTCTCTCGTTTGGAAGCTGGTAGGGCTGAAAATGAAGATCGAGAGGAACAAATTGTTTAAAGTGGTTAAGTGTTAGTTGATAGTAAAAAAGTTCGCTGTTCTCTGTTGTTAAAGAATATGACTGTTCGTCCCAACTCAGAAGCGTTTGTTTGTGGGGACCATGGACAGTTGATGCTTGCTAAGAAGTTATTGACACTCCATCGAGCATCTCCGATAGCCGAAATAGAACTCTGCTTTTTTTTTTTTGGTATTTTTCAAACTTTTGTTAACTGGCTAATCTTGTGGTTTGCTGAATGTGTCGATGACAAAGAATTGTAGTAATTGATTTTGAAAGTGGAAAGATATTGGTTATTTTGTCACTCTTTGGGGATTGTTTTTCTTTTATGTACCCATGAATGCTCTCTGATCATATCTGTCAAGTGGTTACCAGTAGCTTGAAAGGGCTTACTCTGCCCTATCTCTGTGCTCTTAAGAAAATGAATTACTAGTGTATAATGTAGAATCTCAGCATTATGTGTGCTATAACAAATCATCTCTGTATGGTTATGCTGATCAAGTTTGGAGTTTTTTTGGAAAAATGTCAATCGTAATTGAATCCTTTCATGACAATTTGGTAAAAGAGCATACATATGCCTTATATAAATAATACCACTTATGCTGTTCACTTTGCTTGTACAGTTCAGTTGAACGGCTTTTTGTTATAGGTAGTAACTTACAAAGAACATTGTGACCATGGGCTAACAATCAGTTTTATTCATAGATAGTTCAAACTTTTTTGTTAATTGCATGGTTAGTTCTACATATAATTGTCATTGAGCTATACACATTTGGGCATTTGTTGTAATTGCAAGAAAACAAACATCATGTTCTGATTGTTTGCGCTCGAGCTGCATCTTTCGTACTTCTTTTTCGTTCCATTCCCGCTTTCCCCGACATGTCTGATTATAGATGAGCTTTTACACAAGAGATTGCTGGTAAGCATACGGTTCCACTATGAATATCGGATAGGCGTACGTGTACCCCCTTATTCATAGCTGATATTTTATTCTAAGGAAAGGGCAAAGAGGTTCATATTTCATGCACTTCGTTCGTTCAGTTATTTCTAGCCATTGGGGTTCTGTTATTTGTAATAGGAGTTGGTGTTCTTCCGGGGTTAATCCCTCTCGTTGCATGCGGGCTTCTTAATGTGCCATTTGCAGTAGCACTTCTGAAATGTCAGTTACAGTTTATGAGCGCCCAAGACAAAAGATTGAAGTTCGCTTCAGAGATCCTAAACAATATGAAGATCATCAAGCTACAGTTATGGTAAGAAAAGTTTAAGGAATTTATCGAGTCTTGTAGAGAAAACAAAAGCTTATGGCTCAATTTTGTATTGTAATTAATTAATTAATTGTGCTTACATTTGCATCACAGACTGTCAGATGATGATGATGAACAACAACATTAACACTAAAACAATTAAGTTGAAGTGTGTCATCGGTCTTCCTGCCAAGGTAGTATTTTCATTTCCATCTTTTCTCTTTGCGGGTTTTTTTTTTTTTTTTTTTTTTTTTTTTTTTTTTTTGTTAGAATAATAATAATAATACTACTATTTATAAAATTAGGATGAGAAGAAGAAGAACAATAGAAAAAGGGGTTGGGATGATGCAACTGTTGATGTTGATAACCTGTTTGCTCATTTCGAATACAAACCTAAGCAAAACAAACCACTTCCCAATGATACTAATCATAACGATGCCGCAATTACTTATCACAACACCAAACCCATCGTAACCACCTCACCCTACTTCCCTTCCAATGAATCACTCGACAACAAACAACAACCTTTTTACGCTGTTACAGCTGATCTAAAACAAGAGTTTCAGTACAGAGCAGCACCGCTACTAAAAGTAGATACTTCTGCTGTTTATGATAACACCGTGAAGCTGAGGAAGACATCTCCCTACTTCTCAAACACCACGGCACCAAAACAGGAAGAAGCAGCAGCAGCAATATCTTTTGTTGTTGATGATTACGCCGTGAAGGTGAGGAAGACATCTCCCTACTTCTCCAACACCACGGCACCAAAACAGGAAGAAGCAACAGCAACGTCTTTTGTTGCTGGTGATTCCGCCGTGAAGGTGTCACCGTACTTCCCCATTGAGACGGTTCTAAAACAAGAGGATGAAGGCTTTGTTGGTGATCAGAAGGTGAAGGCCAAGGCTAAGGCAAAGAAGGTGTCGCCTTACTTCCCCCCGAAGGAAGTAGTAAAACTAGAAGATGTGGCTTGTGTCAATGATCGAAAAATGAAGACAAAGAAGACAACAAAGGTAAAGGTGTCACCATACTTTCAAAATGGCAATGCTGGTAACGCAATAGCAAAACCAATTGCAGCTGTTAAAAAGAAACCTCAAGCAAAAGACAAAGTTACTTTTACCGCTGCACAAAAACGAGACGAAGCCTACAAAAAGAGGACTCCAGATAACACATGGGTTCCTCCAGAATCCATTCATCATCTCATCCAAGAGAATCATTTCCATGATCCTTGGAGGATTGTCGTCATCTGTATACTTCTAAATAAAACGCAGGGTAAACAGGTCAGCCTTCTTTACTTTTTTTCATTATCTGATGATGCACATGCTTTACATTCCGCCAAACATAACTTGCTATAGTATTAATTGCATTTTCAAACTCATTAATCTTTGCAAAATCGTAACATCATCTCTTGACTCTCTTTTATGCTTTGTAAACCACTACATGAATGAATCACTGATTATTAATGGAAAATAAAAGCTAAGCTTGGGGGTTATTTTCCAAACATTTCTTCAAATATTGTCTTGTTTTGATTGCCAACGTATGTTACCATTACTATTAAAGTCTAGGCACTGGTCTCTTTTTTCTGAAGTGCTGCTGATTTTCAAAATATTACTACTCCTCTAATTGCATGGCCGGGTTTAGGGCATGGGAAGCTTCCCCCTCAACGTTTTCAAATCCTTATTATTGTGACATCGTGTAATACCTAATAATATGATGAGGCGAAGAGATACAACTAGAATTATGATGTAGCTTGGTGGTATGGTTGATGGATTTTCTATTCCGGGTTTCATCTTTTTTTATTTTTTATTTATTTATTTATTTATTTTTTACTTAGCTAAATATCTATTCAAATAAAATTGTATCTTATATTAAACAATATTAACCTTTTATCAGTATGTAAGTTTTTCCTTTTCTCTGATACATGAAGGCTAAAGAGGCAAATCTGCCATTCTAAATATATAAAGAGAGCAAATTTGCGATCCACTTCTTGAAGAGTTCTTAATTGCCACTTACTGAGAGAGTTAATTTATTATCCACCAGTAAAAATGTGTCTATGGACAGGTTCACATATGCTTACCAACGTAAACTCAAAAGACAAACTTTTGGACATATATGGCATGAGAATTCAGTTATGGTTACTGTGAATCACAATGATAATGCTTCTCAACCCTAAGCTGTACTAAAATTAAAAGGTTGTACTTGAACTTAACTGTGATTAGACTATATAACTTGAGAGTCATTGTGCAGTCCTATATGTAGAGAATGGGTCTGTTTAAGGGAAGAGACAAGCGCAGACTAATTTGCCATTAACTAATTTTGTTATGAAATTTGGCTTGAAAGGGTTGGGTCAAATACATGTAGCTTTTATGCATAAAAAGCTTATTTAGGTGACATTCAAATTTTTGACTTATCCTATATATTATATTTTCCCGGGAAAAAAATGTATGTTGCTTTTATATTGGGTTGGTATGAAGTTGGCTGGTTTTTTGTGAAGGATCAAACATAAGCACTTTGTATGCATCAAACTTTTGTTCGGGTGACTTTTGACTCACTTGACCCAGTTGCCGTGGTTTTCTAATGGTTAATCATACGTTTTCGTATAGGCTTGAGATACTTCTATGTTTGTGGGTGAATTATAGTATATGTTTATTAGCAGCTCTGCTTTTTGAGACAGATTTTCTGTTGCTTATCATATCCAAAGCTGGATGTGTAATTCACATTAATTTATTAGCAAAACCACCTTTTAACGGTGGATTTAGTTTTATCGCTTGAACCAAACTTGTGCAAGATTACCTGTTTCCAGATTTTGCCCTTTAATCAGTAACTTAAAAAGACTTGATGGCAAATTTGCTAATTTGATATATTTTTTATGGCAAATTTGCCCCTTTAATCCTAAAATATTTACCAAGGTTTTTATACTAAATTCTTAATTTGTAAGAGTTGCACTCCTATGTTCTTTGTATTTTCATGATTTATTCTAAATCAAAGTCTATGGCTGAAACTCAAATTCAATAGGTATTCTGTAAAATTTGTAACTATGGTTTCACTTGTTATGTAGGTTAAAGAGGTGATATTTGAGTTCTTTAACTTAGTCCCTGATGCAGCAACTGCTTTAGTGGTTCCGGCAGATGAGATTATAAAGCTTATAACACCACTTGGACTTCAAAATACAAAGACGGATCGGATTCAAAACTTCTCTGCAGGATATTTATATGATGATTGGACACACATCACTCAACTATATGGTGTTGGGAAGTAAGTTCCCTCCCTCTTTATCATTTGTATCTAGTACTTTCTTATTGTTTTTAAACTTGCATTCTGTACAGGTATGCAGCGGATGCATATGCGATATTTGTTACAGGGCAATGGAAACGTGTGATACCCAAAGATCACATGCTTAACAAGTACTGGGATTTCCTTCATCAGATCATGGATTAATTTTCAATATTACCCAGATGAAAGCCGTATTAGTAAAGTTATGATGTATTTACAAGCCGTATTCACTTGTTTAATCAGTCGATTGTGTAGCCCATTTTTTTGTTCACGCTTCCAAGAGTTGAATGCTGGCAATCTTTTGGCCTTAATGGTGTACACAGGGTCTTTTGAGTAGTACTTAACTACTTATGATGTAATGGATTAGTTTTATGACTTAATGGATTAGTTTTATCACTAGTCACACACCGACCTTTTGTATGCTAAGTTTTGGCTAAAATGTTGTATATGCTTCTCGGGGTTTTGGGCTTTTGGTTTCTCGCAAAAAGGAATGGTCAAATAGTTTTCTTATCAACAATGGCTTGTAGCAACTATGTTAGCATTAAGAAGTGATGGTCATTTATCATCTAAGAATCTTGTAACTAGGGGTGTCATTCGGGCTGACCTGACCCGACCCCGACCCGAGTCAATTCGGATCGGGTCAACCGGGTTCAAAATTATATTCGGGTCAATCCGAATGGATCCGAGTTCTAAAGAAGGCCGGGTTCGGGTATGTTTATTTTAGCCTTGACCTGAACCCGACCAACCCGCGTCAATTAACACTAAACATATTGAAGTAAAATGGACCTAGACCCGAACCCGAGTTGACCCGACCCAAATTGACCCGACCCTGAATTGACCCGACCCGAGTGACCCGAGTTCTAAATAAGGTCGGTTTCGGTTATTTTTTTAAGGCTTGACCCGAGTTAACCCGAACCCGACACGGTCAACCCGAATGACACCCCTACTTGTAACTTGTAATAGCTCATTATAGACTTAGTTGGGCGTTTTGACTTATTATAAGACTAGTTAGCTAATATGTTATAAGTTAGCCCTTTGTAAACTACTAGACCAAGGCCATAACCTACCAAGGCCCATCAGAGACCTTTCCATCGTATATGAACGCCTCTCCTTTCATTTGGAGAGGTGTGAGACCAAGTTTAGTGTGTGTAATAAAGTGTCTTCACCATTTTTCTCCATCCTCTCTCTACACCATCTTTCTCTCTCTAACTACTCTTTTCTCTCTTTTTAAACCTTCTCTTCTACTATTTGTGTGAATGAAATCATAAGTAAGTGGGCTACAAGTGGTATCAGAGAGCCAAATGATAGTTTAGGAGTGATTTTGGTTTGAAAGCTTGCATCTTGTTTTGGCGAGTTTGTACCTTTTAGGTCAAGTTTTTATTTGTTACACATGTTGTTGCAATCTAGGTTATAAAATCATATGTTTTTACGATTAGTATTGTGTTTTAGAACATTTGTGTGCAAAAAGTTTCATAAAAAACAAGTAAAAATTGTGCTTTTTGAAATTTTTTGGCCAGTTTGTGTTCAAGTCTTAAAACGTGATAATCAATGCTACCGGATATCACTTGGAATCGTGTGATCACTTTCCAAAAGAAACTATGCAACCCTAATGCCTGGGTATCACGAATATCTTTTTGGGATAAGACCAAATGTATGTTCTTTATTTAGGCACAAAACAAGAACCCTTTCGCCTCTAAGTGTTTAGGTTTTCTGTGTGATTTCCATGCAAGTATGTGTTCCCATTTATAGGAATTACTCAAGGATTAATAATGGAATTATGATAATTAACGGCCCATTAATTACTTTGTAATGTTCCTCCATTATAGGAAATAGTGGTTAGATGACCGTTAAACGTGGTCATTAAGTTGCAGTTAAAACCACCATTGAATAGGTCAAAGTAGTTACAAATAAGTTTGAATTCAGTTCTCATGTTTACTTGTTGAAGAGCTTGTTGAGTTCCTAAGTTTGCTCACTAAAGAGACTACTCCCTGATAGGGGTGGAAATGAGCTGAGAAGCTCGAGATCGGATCGGTAAAAAGCTCGAAGGAGCCGAGCCTAAACGAGCTCTAGCTCGAGCCTAAGTTTGGGCTCATTTAATAATCGAGCTCGAGCTTGAGCTCTATACAAAAAGCTCAAGTAGGCTCGCGAGCCTAAACGAGCCATAGAAATATATATGTGTATATATTTTCTATACGTATAAACGAGCTTAAAAGTAGTAAACGAGCTCAAGCCTTATGTAATTAACGAGTCGAGCTCCATTTTAACTTTATTTTCTTTAAAACACCATACAAATTAGTCGAGCCCGAGCTCGATCTTGTGAAAATTTTCACGAATTGAGCTCGAGCTCAAAATATTAGGCTCGAAACGAGCCGAGATCGAGCTTTATATATATAAACGAGCCGAGCTCGAGCTCTGGCAGGCTCGGGCTTGACTCGGCTCGTTTTCACCCCTACTCCCTTATGAGATCCTTCAGCTTACTACTCAAAGAGTATGAAGCTGAACTCGTAAGCCTGATGAACACCTTCGACATAAGCTAACCTCATTAGTGACCTGAATCAAACTTTACCTATCAGAGACAGGGTGGTTCAGCGACCTGATGGGTGTACACTCCGTACCTCCAAACCCATTACCAAGTGTGACCTAAAACCCTCGATTGAACTAAATTTCCAACATACTCTATTAGTAACTTTACAAGACCAAATATAGTTTAAAATACTTCATTATTGGAAAGACTCTTTAGCCATATTTATGTATAATCTGAGAAACTGAATCTAACAAAAATTTATTTCAAAACCCCGTGCGTGCACGGGGATCTAAAACTAGTAAAAGTATAAAACGGATTTGTTGATTTATTTGATAGCATGACACTTACAACATCATATTTTTTCTTTAATTAAATCCAATCAAGACTAAGTTGATCAAACTTTAAGCTGATCATATTTGGATGAAGGCGTGCGCACGAGTCATATAGGAGCGTGCTGAAGATCATTTTCGTAAGATGATGATATTTGGTCTGGATTCGTAAAATGGGTGGGGTATAAGTCGAGTTCGGTAATTTCTTTAATATTTAAACCCCACCAACTAATCTAATATCGCCCCGCCTCTCGAGATGGAATTGCATGCCCAACTTGCATTATTTATAATGTGCATGGATGGTCGTTTTCTATGTGTTAAAAAAGCTAGGCAACTATATGTACTTCAATCTTGGTGTGCGAATCATGAAAGATGCAAACACAATGAAAGGTGATGCGTTCATTTTGTAATAAAGCATCATAAGTGAAATAGTTGAAGAAGGTAGCCCAAGATAATTGAAAGTTAATAGGGTGAAACACATGGTGAATCTCAAAATAAATTGACCAACTTGCATCATTTCGTAACACTCCTTTCACAAATTTGACCATCAACATCTGAAAATAAATTGACCACCCTAAATTATTCTTAGTACACTAAAATTAGCATTACGAACAGAGATGGTGAAACAGATGGTGAATCTCGAGGCCGAAAGGGTTGTAGTTGGGAGTATAGAAGATGAACATTATTGATGAAAAAGAAGAATATTAGGGTTTTTTTTTTTTTAAATATTTTGGAGCCATGTAGAGTTTGGTCTACCGGTTTTACTTTTTGCTTTACAAATTCAAGACATAATTTATTTATCTTTATATGTTTCTCTTATAAAATGGTGATTAAGGCTTCATGTGCATTTTCGTGAGCCACTTCCTATATGGCAACCCAAATGGCATGACATCTCACATGTTACCACACCGCCCCTCTCATGTGGCATTTGCCAGGTGAGTGTTGGCGCAACGTCATTTACACTTTTTGTTTTGTTTTTTTTAATTAGGTTGTGTTGTTGTGTTTGTGTTTTAATTGGGTTTGGTGGGTGAATGGCAATGGGGCGGGTTTGGGGCGGGGCGGCTATCCCCAAACCCGATTACAAAAATCATCCCCAAATCCGCCCCAATCCCCATTGGGGATCTTATCGGGGCGCCCCGTTGGGGCGAGATGCTCCCCAAACCCGCCTCATTCCCCATTGGGGTCATACCGGGTTGTCTTTTTTGAGCGCGATGCTCCATCATACTCGTGTCATTCCCCGTTTATTCTTATTTTCACATTATTAACAATATGATTTTACAGAATAACTTAAAAAATCGAGAACCCATTAATGATATATTAAGCACTGGAATAAATCACAACTTTTTTAGAATATTATGATACAAAACAAGCTTTTATGACCACGCTTTGAAATATTACAAAGATAAAAATTAACACAAATTAGAGAATTATATTTAGTACGTAAATACTTGCACAATATTTTAGGTATATAGATATATGTATATGTATATGCACATGTTTCGGGGCGGGGCGGGGCGGGGCAGGGATAGTGTGCCCCGTCCCTGCCCAAACCCGATAATAATCCCCATTAAAGCCCCAAAACCCGCCCCAAAACCCGATAAGCATGCCCCGCCCTGCCCCAATAAGTTCGGGTTTCCGGTTTCCCCGTCGGGTTCGGGTTTTTTTTGCCATCACTAAGTGGGTCTCAAAAAAAGTGAAATGATAGTTATAGATGTTTTTTAATACTCAACAATTTATACGTGAAACTTTAGCAATTTAATACTCAACAATTTATACGTTTATGATATGAATGTCCTAAATAAAAACGTTGAATGATAACGATATAAAGTAAATAATAGTTATAGATGTTTTTTACAAGTTTACTTATTATTTAACTATTTTGGTGGTTTATATATTGTCCAAACTGGCGTGACTATTTGATTTGATTTAGTTATTTCTTTTCTTATCGTATACGTAGTTGATTGGGTTATTGCAGTTTTTCCAAGAATCTAACACTACCTGCCTAACCATACAAATCACGTATGCAAAAAAAACACACATGTACATGCATAAAAAAAGCCAATCGAATAAAGAAAATAAAAAAGTTTGATAACATCGTTCTCCCAAGTCCCAACAACACCGACCAGTAACGCCAGCACCAACACCAAAACTAGTGTGGTAACGCAAAATTATGGGGTGAAAAAGGCCTAACAACGTTGCCACACCAAGTGCTCTAACTAACATGAACAATGAGTTTGGATCAAATCACAAAAACAGCAATATGATCATATGTATATATGCGTTCAAGTATTATTGACGATTTATATTTCGAGGCAATCATCAACAACTAATATTATAGGGAATGTAGGCGAGGTTATCCAAGAAAAGCTTCATTCACCAAGTTGTAACTGGTGGCATTACATAGCTGCATACTAAATTCAAAATATTGGAGTACTAGTTTTACCTTTTGCAACTATGATGTTCACTTCAAAGTTCAAACTAGTTTTACCTTATATGATCACTATTTAGGCAACGGATGAAGAGAATACAATAAAGATCATGGGTAATAAAGTGACCCAAACGAGACACAAAACAATTTGTTTTTGTAGAACATTATCATTTAAATAAACATACTTAGGACTACGATTATATAATGAAAAAGGAATAGAAAAAGACACTGATACTTTATATAATTGACCCTGAAATTTAAGCGAAAAGGGGCTCATGGTTTAGAGAATAAATCATAGCAATTAGCAAACACAATGAATGGTAACAGTAAGAGATATTAGCTGTAAGAAATTATCCTGACAAATGTATAAAGTTGAATCAATTGCAATTTACCCGGTCTGAATCATAAAAAGATTGGAGTCACGTGGATTTGGAAGTACACTCATGCACTTGCTGTCTATCTGATGTTTGATAACCCTTCTTTCAGTCTCCAAGTCAAAACCGATAATTCTCCTGTCCGCTCCAACAGACATTACAGCCTTCTTATGTTTAATTCCAGCAACACCCATAACAGCAGAAGTATGAATAGTGTTGTGAAGCACATTAGGTTTCCAACAGTTCTCAGCTTTCTCGCTCCAGTGAATAACAGCATGATCGTTTCCACCAGTCATGAAGGAGTTTCCGTCCCATGGCATAAACATTACATTGTTAATAGTCCCCTTAACATGTGGCTTATGCTCCAAAAAGGTGACCTGATTTGTTATACACTATGTTACAGGCATCAACAAGATAAAATATTGAAACAGAATTATGATGGAAGATAGCTTTTAAGGTGTTACCTTTTGTCCTTTATTCAAGTCCATGACTCCTACCTGAGAGTCCCCACCATCTGCACTATACACGAAGATCATGCTGTTTCCATTTGGATGCCAAGCAACGTCTTCAGGCCATCGCTTTTGCTTTAACGATGCAGCATTAGTTGAACTTTGATGAATTGCATGTGACCTGACATTAAACAACTAATAGTTAATAAAAAAGCACACGTGTATGATTTATCTGCATACAGGCTTATAACCAATAGATATATATTGACAAGTTAAACCATAACAAACAAATATTCAGCGATATATACGTTGGATAATTATAACAAATACTCAGTTATATATAAAATGTCACCAGTCTATGCATTCGGTCATTTTCTGCAAGTGTTAAAACAAATGAGGACATGATTATGGGCCCCGTTAAAGTATAGCGAAGAGAAATGAATGTGACCTACAACATTGCAAATGTGGCATAACATAATTTAGTGACACCTAAATTCATATAATTTTCCATCCAATTATTTGCTTTTTTAGTAACAATTACAGAATAAGTTTAAGGAGACTGTTTTAACTTTCAAGAATCAAAATCCAATCACAAAACAGGGAACAAATAAGGTAATGTAGAGAGTAACGTAAAACTAATGGTGATATCAAAGTAAAATATAGGACATACCCTTTTCCCTGTATTTTCCAAAGATTGACAATACCATCCAAAGCACTGCACAAGATTTCAAAACATGATCACAAGTAAGATTAAGCCAATTACCAATGTACGCTATTAAAGTCTATACCAAATACCTCGTCACAAAAAGCTCGTCATTTGTCGGACACAAGACAAGAGTTCTCAGCTTTCTCTTATGTTGGCTAGGAATGTGGTTGGATGCTTCACAGTTGATTTTACTAGGTGATGAACAGCTGTTTACAACCTCAATCAAATCTTTCTCTTTACTTTTCCCTGTCATGATTAATATACAACTATCAAGCCTCCAAGCTCACGAAAAAAGTATTGAAAGTTAAAACGCATAAGTCAAACTAATCTCATGTCCAATGCAAGTCAAACAATTACTAATACTTTCATAGAGCCAACCATTAACATGTAGCAAGTATTACCAGATTTCTTTTTTGTCCCTCTAGCTTGACTTTCAGCAGCTTTCTCCTGTTTATTTGACATGAGAGGTCGACAACCAAATTCGCTTGGTTCATCACAGGACTCCTCCATCTCAACACGCGGGGGCCATTTGGGTGTTGCAACCAAGTTTGCTTGACTCTCAGCAGCTTTCTCCAGTTTAGGTTTTTTCTTAAATCTCGGAACAGAAAAACAAGATTGAGACCGAATTTCAGTCGAATCTTCACTAGACGACACATCAAAAGGTGAGGGCCTCTTTAAGGTTACAAAAGGGATATGAAGTATTGTTTTCTGTTGGGTGTTAATAATTTTACAGTCTTCTTCTGGTTGACTGTCAGACAAGCTTACGTTACATTTTTTAGTAATCTTCAAAGGACTAGGTGTTGCCTCTTTTTGAACTCTTACTAGATTTTCAATTGAACTTTTAGCACATCCTCGACTTCGAACGCGTGACAACTGGCGTTGTGTTTCGTCCAACCTCTTCCCAGCTTCATTGAGCTGCATAGCTTATTAAAAACAATATTAGCTATAATTGCACAACATAAAGTAACTTTTCTATATTAGCAATTATTATTGCACAACCATAGTCCAAAACAGCACAATCAAAAGCACTTGTTACTACATAAATAGTTGCATTTTTTATATAGCAACAATTACAGCATTTGTTATGTAAAAAAGCAAAATTCCAAAGACAAACAAAACAACAGAAGACCCCATTTCTACTACTATAACAAAACGAACAGAATGCAGTCAACTTTTTCCATTCACCGTCATTCACCAATTAAAAACTAGATAAACCAAAACATTGACATGATCAAAATATGGTCAGAGGCACAAAAGGCAACTAGTGACAATTACTTGTCAACATAAGGTTGCAAAGGCAAGGTCAGTGACCTGCCTTTTGTAGGTCACCTGTTCCCTTCTTAGTTTTCGTTGAAAAAATTAAAAAAAATAATAAAAAAAAAAATATTGATCTCTGATGGCCTTTTCCTTCCCCGCTGCATCTTACTCTCTTCACTGAGCCTTTCCTTTAATGGTCGGGGGAAGCTTTCCCTTATCTGAACTTGGCAGGCATTCTTGCCAGCCTGACTCAAAATAGGAGGTTGGTTTGTCATCTTTGCACTATGTATATATCAAGCAAAATGTAAAAAGTCGTGAAGTAAATCCATATCATACCAGAAAAAATGTACCTGTGCTCAATACATGTCTACTTTCCTGTTTTTTCGATTTTAGACAAGTTGGTCGCACAAATAGGGTGCCACCCGTTTGACCCGGGTACATCAAATCAATTATTCCATGTGTCAAGACAACCCATTTATATAGCAACAATCTGAGCATTTACTCCATAAAAAGGCAAGATTTTGAATAAATACAAAACAACAAAGAGCCCCAGTTTCAAATTTTCCCATGAACAAATAAATCTGCTAAATAACTAGCCAAATATTGGGACTAGGGGTGTCAATAGGGTCGGGTTGACCCAACCCGAACCCGAACAGGCTTATCGGGTCGGGTTAAAAAAATCTTGTCGGGTTGTTAAAAAATGGTTCTGCTCTTTGTAACACAATGCAGTGCATATGTATATTTCATAGCCAAACGTTGCCACAAACCAATAACACGTAACAATTAACAAAGAATCGAAATATCTTTGATGACTAAACTAATAAGAATGTATTCTTAATGATCGTATACTTCATTTACTTTTCACATACAACATTTTTATATGCACTAATGTGTTTAACTGTATGTATATTATGAAAACTTGGTGTACAACTTTGATCTTTTGACGTATATTTTGGTGTACAACTTTGATCTTTTGAGGAAAACTTGGTGTACAGCTTTGATCCTTTTGCTGTACAACAATTATATATGCTCAAATATTTTTTGTCAAATTTTATAAGCCAGCCTGATTAACCCGAATCACCCGACCCGATATCAACCGGAACCCGAGTCGGATTGCAGGTTAGTTTTTTTAAAACCGAAACACGACTCACCCGACCCGATAACACCCCTGATTGGGAACAATACATTTCTACTTTACACTAACGCACAATGGTCAACAAGATTCACACAATAGACGGAATAGAAAAAAATTAAACCAAAAACCGGTGCCATTTGCCATAAAAATTAGTACTAGTCCTACAAAACTCATACCCCCAAAACAATGCCATGAGTCAAAAGCTGGTTGATTGTGTTTTGAAAATAAGTAGAGACTCTAAAGTAAGTATAAAACCCTCAAAGTTATAAAAATGATAGGAAAAAATAAAGTAAAGAACCTGCGACTCGTAGAAATCAAGACGGTCACGAAGATGTTGGACTTCTTTGAAGCGATGTTCATACAAAGTCATTAATGATTCCTCTTCGTCACCATCTTCAATCGCCGTCATTTCTCCGATTACCTTTTTCCGCCCTCCCATTTTCCCCCTTTTTTTTTTCTTTTTCAGTTTTTGGTTTCCCCCTCAAATATAAATAAAAAGCCACCCTTTTTATTTAGCAAAAGAAATATATAAATTCCATTTTTAACACCCTATTAAAATTCACTGACTTTACGTTTTCCTTTTTATGTTTGCAATAAGGTAGGCCGGGTATAGTGGTGACCCATATTCACCCAACTTTCCGGATTTCACGTCAGTTTTCTCTTTCCAGCGATCAGACATGACTCAAGTGCCACAGTGGTAAAATACAAACGATAGTATTTTTTTTGGAAGCTTTTTGTTCTTTTAAAATCGATTGTGTTTTCAACCGATAGTCACTTTGATTGCTCCTCAACTGATATTCGACCAACACCACACAATGGTCTCAACCGATCTTGATATCGGTTGTGGGATTCATTTGACCGATGTTTTCAGGGCCACTGTGCCCAACCTTAGGAAGAGATACAACATCGAAAAGTTGAAGAAAAAAAATCATAATTAAACTCTAACAGAATAATAAAATAAAGCATAATGTATGATGGTCTAAACTCATTATTTTCATAATGTACTAAATGATCAAAGTAAATTTGTGAACGGATTAAATGGCTGCAAATTGTCTAAAAGATTCAACTAAAAAGACTACGAACGATTAACCTACTTATGATGTTAGCTAAAATATAGGAGTAACAAATTCTCCATTTAAGTAGCACTTTTTTTGTTAATTACTCCCTCCGTCCCATTTTTATTGTCCACTATTGACTTTTTTAGTCTTTCTTCTTCAACTTTGACCTTAAATATTTTTGTGGGTGTTATATAATATTTGATACAAAATATATAAATGGATTGAGTTTTAAGTGTACTTTTCAATGGTATAATTTTTTCATCAAGTATTATATAGTAAAAAAAATATATTTGTGGTCAAAGTTGAACCAGTTTGACTTTGACAATTCAAACTGGACAATAATTTTGGGACGGAAGGAGTAAATATTATCATGTTGAATCTCCCACCTATATAAAACAAGGTTGGGTTTAGTAAAGTTTACCCCTAAAAAATACTTAAAACTCGACACCTGGCATTTATTTTGATCTAATGGTCCACAAACAATTTGCTCCCTAAATAATCGCTCCCCATTAATAACTTTGAAGACTTATTCTCCCCAAATCAGTCAACCCTAAAACAAAACAATAACTGAAACATTCAACCCTAAATCAAATAATCCCCAAATTCAGTTATGATGATATGATAATCTCCACATCTCCACACTAATTTTTTAACCCATGAAGAAATCCCAAAATCAGTTATCATGATCTGATCATATTCCCAAATAAATTATCACCATAAAAGAGGTACGAAGAAAGGGTTTATCAATTTGTGAATTGATCATCATCATAAACCATTCAATCCATGGATGATGAAGTTACAATCGTATAGTAATCCAACCGTTTTGAATTCCAGGTTCTCAATTTGCAAACGAATATATCACTGATTATCAAGTTAGGGTTTTTTGTGATTGAGGGTTTCGGTTGTCATATTAGGAATTAATTTTGCTATTGTTATGATGAATTTGAAAAACTTTGATTTCGCAATCATCTTAGAATTTTTTTTATTGTTTAAGTAGTAGATGATATTATATGTTGATAATGTTGGAAATTTAGAATAAATTATTTATGCAAAAATAAGAATTAGTTATGAGTAAAAGTAGATGATCTTATGATTTATGCAAAAAGGATAGAAGTGATGATGATATAGCATAAAGAAAAGGATATAAGTGATAAAGAAATTGAACCTACAGAACTTGATTGGCCATGTGGAAAGGATCTAATTAAGCTCAAAATACTTGATGAGAAACAATAGTCAACCTACATAAAGTTGGGATAGATGTAATTGGTGCTTGGTTCTCTAAATATGTTAGTTGAGGATAATAAAAGAATTCCCAAAAGTAAATGTGTATGCCAACTGATATGGCATTCAAATGTGAATAGGTATACCAACTGATATGGTGCATTTTTTGTATCATAAAAGGTGAATATTTTGCCATCTCCTGTGTAGCATTTAGGATGCCTTATTTCAACAACTTATTATGTTTTGATATATTAAGCACTTTTTTTGTATTAATATATCTGGGTCTTTTGATATTGTAGAATTTTTGTATTAGATGTAATGGAATTATAATACATTGTAGCACCCCCTTACTATGTTTTCTTTGATACTTCTATAGGCGATTTTCCTTTTAGCACAAAATGAAGAGAATCTACATGAAGGTTTTGTAGGATAGCAAAACAGGCCCTTTTCAAAACAGTTTGCGTGAGTATCAGTGTACGCATGACTTTAAATGGTATTTGTTATTGGGATTTTGGCGTAAAAGGTTATGAAGATAGGTTGTTTTGTTTTAACTAACTTAATATATTTAATCGCAAGTATCATGATTGTTATAATTTATTCACAGGCTGGAGATGGGCCTTCTGAAGCTGATTTTGACATCTCTCCAAATACAGTATCTCTTCAAAATTTGGTAAGCGATTAATATGCACCAAAGATTTCAATTACACATTGAAACACATTGCAATTTCATCTTCATGCTATAAGAGAAAAATAGTATTTTCATCCATTAGTGGTTTTACATGTATGGGCTATCAAGAAAGAAGCAGTTATGTGCCAAAAAGATTTAAGGAGTTGATTTTATATATCTTTGAATTTTTTATGGAATGTGGCAGCGCGGACATGCTTAAGGCATAGTCACAAAAAATTCCGTATGGTATAAAAATAATTATTTCATTTTAACACTAAATCATACCATTTTATTGTTTCAAAATAAAAAGGGCAACTTGATAGATTTTTGGATCCGCCACTGGAATGTGGCTATCAAAACTGCCTGATTCAAGAACATTTGTAATCACTACAGCCTTACGTAAGTCTACTTCAGATTGTCATACAAGCTTTTCGTTTATAACACATATGATTAAAAAAATTTACGATATCTGCCTATTTCAATATGAAATAGCACCTACTTTGAAAGACCCAATTAATTTGATGCTAATGTATAGGTAGTATTTATATTAGTATTTATACAAATTACTTATGAAAGAGCTTATTTAAGTTATGTTTATATCAGTTAGTGATGAAACAACTTAGCATCTCAAAAGCATACGGGTTAAAAGGGTCAAGATTCACCCAAACTATATTTACAACTCATCTATAGATAAACGGGATGTTCCTCAATATTTTATTTTTTTAAAGTAGGTAATGGGCAAAATTGTTAAGGATAAGGAAGATGAAAAGACAAGATTTGTATGGCAAGACTGTTATAGATTATAAATACGAGAAGGGCATGAATTCAAGGCATGCACTAAATTGGAACAAACCATTCTCCTCCAAGACATACGATCCTTTTCCAATATAGACCAACAAGGTAAATTCTATAATCTTGAACTACATTAATGACATCAACATGCTATGTGTAATACTCATATTTCATTTTTTTTTTTTTTTTTTTTTTTTTTTTTGCATAGTTCAGTTTTAGTTGCTTGAAAGTGATTCCATAGATTCTTGATTTTGGAAAGATGATTTAGATTTCAAAAGTGACGGCAAGCCATCTATATATACAATTACTCATTTGTACGCCATAGTTGAATCTACCTGAAGAAGTATGGTATACCTTTGTAAAGATAACAAATAGATGCACAACTCTTCTCTTGATCCTATTCCAACTAATCAACATGTTTTAATACACAAATTTTGTTTTTGAAAATTTAGTGTTCGATTTGTTCGATATAAAAAATAACCTACCATGATCAATTTCCTTCAAGGTTGGTAATTAACACCTACATTTTGTGTACATAAATGCTTTTGTAACTATTAGCATTAAATGAAAATTTTGTCGTAATCAAGGATGTTATAGCTTAAATCTTTAAACTAAGTTCATGATAGCACATATGAAAATTTTGTAACTAAGTTCATGATAGCACATATGAGACAAAAATGTAATTTTGATTATGTAGGAGCATACATATGGACATTTGGCATTGCTTCATGATAGCATATATTCCTTGATTGTTGGTGATCATTGTGTGGGGTAAGATGCTGAAACTTGATATATCATATGCTGGATAAGATAAAAGTCTGGTGAAGCAAGCATATGCCATATTAGTAGTGATGCTGATTATAACTATTATTTACAGACAAGGAAGTGCATTCTTAGACATTAACTCTGGTGTAAATATGACTGTAAGTGTACTCATACATTATAATTGTTCATTTAAATAATATATTTGTTATTTCTTTATGTAGTTATCCAATTATCATTCTGAGTGTATTCATCAGCTAAGTCATTTTGCATGATTACTTCCAATCCAGTTACAAGTTTGTAGATATTTCACCAAATGCTTTGATCTCCATGCATCGGAGGGTTAATCAATGGCCCAAACACATGCTTTGTGCATATATCAGGTAAGAAATGCTTATCAACTATACTACTGAATTAATATTCAAGTTTTGGAATGAAACGCTATAGGAATGGTTGTACGTTGTAATTTATTTCTACTTTTGATGCTACAATTTAGTATTTTAAGTAATGGAAACTTAAATTAGTATAAATAGTATTTAAAATTGTAGGTGGTTGTTAAGTACAAAAGAAAAATAAATAAATAAATATACAACTAATGAGTTAATCCAACCTGTTTGTCGCGTAAACCAACCTGACCCGCTTACGCTCAGCTGTTTCTACCTCTTATTTTTATCCATTTCTTACAGCAGGTAATGCCTCTAAAGAGACCGGCTACGTAGGCACTCCCTATAAAGGCGTCTACTCAGGCACCACCGGAAAAGTTTTGGTGCATTCTGTCACTACCTTAAAAGGTGTCGTCTACTCAGGCACTACCTATAAAGGGTTCATCTACTCCGGCACTGCCTGAAAAGGTTTCATGTATTTTGGCACTGCCTAAAAAGGTGTCGTCTATACATCATGTACTTGATATAGGTAATTATATACAAGGAGCTCCTAAATATTTATTTTCTGAACCAATGTTATAGATGAGAATGACATCAAGAATCCATAATGACATGTGTATAAATAATTACATGTATGTATTATTTGTCTCCTAATTGTGCTGAAAAGAGTGTATCGATATTGATGCAAAAAGTTGTAAACTATTGATGGGCATGGCATTAGTTGAATTCTGTACAATCTTCTTTTTTTATTTTTATTTATTATTATTATTATTTTTTTACCAGATTACACTTAAGCACTTGATAAAATGTGTGGGTTGGGCAAGTGGGATGGGTAACAGGCTTAGACGGGTAGTATAAATTATTTAGGAAGTATCTTGCATTCGAATTATTTCAAATGGCTTGATTAATATACAACTTATAGCTCAAATGCAATAGATATGTGATCAAGTTAATGTATATTGTTTTAAGTGGTGCCGTTAATATGGATCATGGTATATGGTATTTGATGCCTATTAATGTTTTAATAATTGTTTGATGGAAAATAAGGTTAATATAAATAGAAATTCTTAGCCTCTGGAAGATCTTGAAATGATGATTAAACCTGCTAAGCCATTAGAAAGCTACTGAACTTCTATGATTACGACACAATCTTTTTCATGGCATGTTCACTCACTGTCTCAAGTTTCAACTGTAATGGAACAACTTAATAAGACGTGAAACTTAACTCTGTGTATTTGTTCTTATGATATCTTTAGCCCCCTATGTGGCAATATAGGTGATTTAGGTTTGGGTAAAAACGTTGCATCAAATGAGTATGGGTATAATGTATAGTATGACCAAGATGGGGACAAAAGTATTGTAATATTAATAAATAAAAGATCTTTTTGTAATAATATGATTTAGTAGGTTATATGTATTTAAATACATTTTGGATTACTATTGACCCTTTCAACCCAGTTAGCCCATTTTGGTGTGTTTCTTATTAAGTTAAATTGTGTAGCTTAATCCATTTTACCTGTTAGAGTTAAAACAAGACCCAAATTGACTCATTTAGCTTGCATTATAAGGCCTATGAAATCTATTGAAGCATTAATTTCTATAAAAATAATGCCCCAGCACTTTGCGTTTGTAATGTTGCTCAGTTTATGACATTAAGCCCATTAAGATAACTTTCAGATACATTTATTTAGCTAAAGAGATACACTACAATATTTGTAGACAACATGTTTACAAGCATAAAAAGTTGATGTTTATACCATGGGCTTAAAGATCACAATCTCTTCTTTAAAATACTCATATAGTTACACAAATGAAAGGATTTACATATTGTATGCATTGATCTAGAAGAAGAAAACCTTAAGATGTGTTGACGTGTGATAATTGATACTTGATTATTTTTATAATGCATTGGGAAGTTAGTAACATATATAGGATGGAAATCGAAATAATACAAATATTAATAATAGATAAGGAAATTGAAATATTGCAATCTACTCCGTTTTAACTTTGATTCGATGCCTGATGAAAGAGACATCATTGTGCACAAAAACAGTGGTAAACTTAAAACAATTAGCGAGTTGCGCGTTTCATTCCTTCCATTAAAGTATCTAGTATTGTTCCCGTACGCTGAAGATAATACTGATGCTACAAAGAAATCCCTCATCAACTTTATTTTCCATTTTTTTTTTTTAATTTTATCTTTAAAACAATACATTCATAGTTATTTATGTTACATTATTTATCTTTCAGCAATATATATTTTAGCATATTAAATTTTTACATCATGTTTGTACTACATTTTTATGTTTAATAATAAAACGTTAAGCTAGCCGGCCAACGGCCGGGCCTTAGGCTAGTGTTGAATAAGTCAAAATCATAAACATTTTGGAACAGATAACATATACTGATATTGAAGTTCAGTAGTAGGTTTTTTTTTTTTTTTTTTCATCAGCATCATCATCATCATCATGCATTTTTATGTGTAGAGAAATTTGCTTGTTCTATGAAAAAAATACAAAAGCATTGAATGGCAGAGATAAGTGGTTCCTTTATTCCTTGTTGACCATATAACGCTTTTGTACTTTGTAGGTAGGCTAAAACAGTTGCTCTACACATTTTTGCATAAAAGTATGATTGTGATAACCTAACATTTTTTGTACTTTATAGCTTGGTAAGACAGTAGGTATACACGTTTTTGCACAAAAGTATGGTTACTTGGGTAATAACCATGAGTTACGTTAGTGCAAAGTATACATTACACAATTGATAACCATTTTTGTACAACATATTTTTTTGTTCCAGACTAACACAGTAGGTAACCATTTAAAATGTTTATGATTCATTTTTTTGAAGTTCAGTCTCGTTTTTTTCATCATGCAGTTATATGTGTAAGCCACTTTGCTTGTTCTATGAGATATTGAGATATATATTACACAAAGAACACAAAGTATTACCCAAGCAACATGAGATAATGCAAGCAAGTATTACCCAAACTTTATTGAAGAACACCTAAAATGAGATAATGCGTCGACCTTTTGGCGGAGCCAAGGAAGAGATATATCTTCTTCCTCCACATCGCGATGTCTTCTCCTGGACTTCCAGTGTCCTGTTTCTTTGTCCTCATTGTCCGAGGAGTCACTTGAGGAGGAGTTGTCCCTTTTGCTGCCCTTATGCCATTTTTCCTCGAAGTCCGAGCTTGAGGGGCTTTCACTTAGGGAGGGCTGTCCCCCGAGCCTATCATGAACTCTTATGTTACTAGACCTTGAAGGGCCCTCGCTCGGTGAGCGTTGCCGTCCAAGTCTATCCTGGATTCTGCGGCTACCAAGTATAGCATGGACATTGGTACGCCTTCCATTATCTTCATGCTCCTCCGAGTACTGCGAATCAGATGCTTCATCATCTACAGCCTTCCTTCCCACTCTAGCGAACACTGGAAGTCGGTGACTATCCTTCTCGCGCCCCTCCTTCTGATTGCGCGAAGGGGATGCTTCGTACTCAGGGCCAAAGTTGAGCCGGGCGTGCAGGCTCAGACTTGACCTTCTTCTTGCTTCCTCTTGCATGAGGGCAGTTAAGGTTTCGTAATTTTGGAACACAAAATTACTTAGCGTGCGCTCAGGCGCATCCCCCTCTAGCGCGAGGATATCTGTTTCCACATTAGGTCCCCTGTCTCGATTAGGCGCGCATGGCAGCACAATAGTGTCCACGATGGGTGCCGTTTGGTGGGGAGTGGTGAAGAGAGTACGCTGAAGATCTTCCGTGCTAGGGGTCGCCGTAGTGGCCTGGGTAGTCCCAGTGGGTAATTCTACCGTTGGGAGGATCAGAGTTGGGCCTGATTCTTCGTAGTTAGGCGCACTGGTTGTTCCAGAGGCCTGCTTAGAGGTCGAATCTTGATGTTTCCTCCTCTGGGGGTCGCCATGTGTTTTTTCCAACCGCGGAGTCCGCTGACTTGAGTTTTTATGCTTCATCATTCTACTTTTTAGTGTAGGGTCCCACGGATGGCATCACTTGTTGATACAAAAGTTGGGCGTTCCTTGTTTGTGTAACACCCCCAAAATTCGGGTCGCAGCGGAAGCATACATGCATTGGGGCGCTACGAAATTGGTATCACAACATAAGTACAAAGAACGGTTTTTATTTCATTTATAGAGAATAAAATTCATTTAACAAAAGTGTTAAGTTTACATTTTAGAAATGAAGTGCGGAAATAGGCCCATAAAGAAGTTAAAGCGGTCCCAAATATTTATCAGAGTCGCCTATGACCAATGCCCCTTGCCAAGCGCCTTCAAATAGTGAACTAACGCCTTAAACCTGAAAATACATGCTAAAATGGTCAGCTTACGCTGGTGAGTCCATAGAGTTTAAGAGTAAAACCACGAAGCTGTGAAATATAGCATAGGACATTAGTGAACATGATTACCAATTACGCACCCGTTAACAAATCCGAAATAGTGTCACGCCAACTGAACCTATAGTGTACCTCATACTCATAACCAATATCACGTGGGGAGCTACCCCGATAGATCTATCAACATGTGGGCTCTCAAGGAGAGTTAACAGTTGCATCAACTGAACCTATCAACTTGTGGGCTCTCAGCAGAGAGTTAACAGTTACATCAACTGAACCTATCAACTTGTGGGCTCTCAGCAGAGAGTTAACAGTGGCGTAGTCATGTATTCACAGAACAAACATGTCACAACATATAATCGCATCATCATACATATATGTCCAAAATCATGTAAAACAGTAATTCACCGCATAAAAACATTTGTAAAGCATTAAGTTTAGTCAAAGAGCGAGCATGTATTCTCCCCCAAAATAGTTGTAAAACCAGTAAAAAGGTAGGGGCTATGAACTCACCTTGGCCACAGCAATGCAAAGATCACAACTGACACAACTGGCATCTAGAGCTAATCACAACGATATCCAGAAGAAAGGTACGAAACCGGCGAAGTCTTCTATAAGCAAGGCTTATCTTAATACGAGGTCCTCAGCGACGAACCAAAACCTCCATAAGATAAATACTTCCGAGTACTACCCATTCTTATATCTCCAACTCTTGTTATCCCTTTAATATTGTTTGTGTTTGGTATCATTGTGTGTGCAGTGAGGACACAACATAACTCAAGTGAACTCACGCCAAAGAACGAATAACCGACATCGACGAGAAACGAGACAAGACTCCCCACGAGACGAAAGGGTCAAACTATGAAACCACACCAAAACAATCACACCTAAATGGCTACTAAGTCAACCTCATGGATATCAATTTAATCTAAACCTCGATATTCCTACAATTGGTATATCTTGATAAACGTGCCCTCGAAACGTTTAATAACTCGTCAGTATTAAATTAAATACCGTTTCCTTTAATATTTCCATAAAATGTTAAATAACGTTGTTTTGGTTATTTAACGTTTTCTTTCTAATTTTGAAATATTAATTAACGTTTTAACGTCGCTTAATATTCCTTATTAATTAGAAAACATTATATAACTTCTATCGTCATTTAAATAATTATAGATAACTTATAAATACTAAGTAACGATGTTTAGTCGTTAGTTAATATTTCAAAATTAGAAAGAAAACGTTAAATAACCAAAACAACGTTATTTAACATTTTATGGAAATATTAAAGGAAACGGTATTTAATTTAATACTGACGAGTTATTAAACGTTTCGAGGGCACGTTTATCAAGATATACCAATTGTAGGAATATCGAGGTTTAGATTAAATTGATATCCATGAGGTTGACTTAGTAGCCATTTAGGTGTGATTGTTTTGGTGTGGTTTCATAGTTTGACCCTTTCGTCTCTTGGGGAGTCTTGTCTCGTTTCTCGTCGATGTCGGTTATTCGTTCTTTGGCGTGAGTTCACTTGAGTTATGTTGTGTCCTCACTGCACACACAATGATACCAAACACAAACAATATTAAAGGGATAACAAGAGTTGGAGATATAAGAATGGGTAGTACTCGGAAGTATTTATCTTATGGAGGTTTTGGTTCGTCGCTGAGGACCTCGTATTAAGATAAGCCTTGCTTATAGAAGACTTCGCCGGTTTCGTACCTTTCTTCTGGATATCGTTGTGATTAGCTCTAGATGCCAGTTGTGTCAGTTGTGATCTTTGCATTGCTGTGGCCAAGGTGAGTTCATAGCCCCTACCTTTTTACTGGTTTTACAACTGTTTTGGGGGAGAATACATGCTCGCTCTTTGACTAAACTTAATGCTTTACAAATGTTTTTATGCGGTGAATTACTGTTTTACATGATTTTGGACATATATGTATGATGATGCGATTATATGTTGTGACATGTTTGTTCTGTGAATACATGACTACGCCACTGTTAACTCTCTGCTGAGAGCCCACAAGTTGATAGGTTCAGTTGATGTAACTGTTAACTCTCTGCTGAGAGCCCACAAGTTGATAGGTTCAGTTGATGCAACTGTTAACTCTCCTTGAGAGCCCACATGTTGATAGATCTATCGGGGTAGCTCCCCACGTGATATTGGTTATGAGTATGAGGTACACTATAGGTTCAGTTGGCGTGACACTATTTCGGATTTGTTAACGGGTGCGTAATTGGTAATCATGTTCACTAATGTCCTATGCTATATTTCACAGCTTCGTGGTTTTACTCTTAAACTCTATGGACTCACCAGCGTAAGCTGACCATTTTAGCATGTATTTTCAGGTTTAAGGCGTTAGCTCACTATTTGAAGGCGCTTGGCAAGGGGCATTGGTCATAGGCGACTCTGATAAATATTTGGGACCGCTTTAACTTCTTTATGGGCCTATTTCCGCACTTCATTTCTAAAATGTAAACTTAACACTTTTGTTAAATGAATTTTATTCTCTATAAATGAAATAAAAACCGTTCTTTGTACTTATGTTGTGATACCAATTTCGTAGCGCCCCAATGCATGTATGCTTCCGCTGCGACCCGAATTTTGGGGGTGTTACAGTTGGTATCAGAGCTTAGGTTATAGAGAATTGGGTATTTTAAAAACCTAGACTATAACCACTTTTGCAAAAGCTTAACCCTATGACCGTCACGTGCCTGCCTGCCAAGCTGATGCCTCGCGTGTGATTTTGTTTGAGGATATAATTGTTGAAATGTGTGCCTGACTATTGGATATTTCATATCGGCCTATTTTAACTACTCACTATAAGCATTTCCATATGCTTATGCACACACCATACATGTCACAGAGTTACGCTATTTCTTTGCGTAATCTCATGAATTGAATTTGAGTTTTGGACACTTGTCACGGTTTTGGGAATGATTTTGGATATAAAGGACATATTACTAGTATAACTAACCCGAGTATTTCAAAATTCATTGAACCTCGGGTGAATGTAGACTGATCACCTACCTTCAACCAGGGACAGTGGGACATGGCCTGATCACCTATGTCCGACTCAGAGGTGAATTTTGTAATACAGGAGTAGTTATAATAGGATTATGTCCTGGGTAGAGTTCGATTTTGGGAACTATGAGTTTTGTAAGCACACAAGCCTTGAATACCACGAAAGCTTACACTCACACGACACGCTGGCATCACAACATCTCATGAATCGTAATGCTTCAGGCGCCGCTATGCGTCTCTACTTATATTGGATTCCTGATTTTCGCCATCGAGCGTAGTTTGCATTGGGTCGAGCTAGACCCATTGGCATCATCTGAATATGAGCTGCTTATCGTCATAAGCCTCGCCGATTTTATTGGAATCATTGAACTTGGTTTAGATTATCGTTTGGATCTGATTTTTGGCTTCGTCTTGATTTGATTTCTGGTTATATCTTGAGTTAACTTTGGACTATTTTGGATTTGGATCTTGATTACTTTCTTATGATTTTGGAACTCGTTTCGAACTTGAACTTGTCATTCAGCCTCGTTCCATTGGTGATCTTGTCACAGCCGCCTCTATCCTAAGCTCAGTGCTCAATCGATGAAAATTTTTTTTTTTAATTGATGATATTCATATTCTCAATCGGTAACGTTCAGTTTCCCAATCGATAATATTCGTTTTCTTAATCAAGGATGTTCATTTTCTCAAATCAACGCATTTCAATAAATGTTGTCTTAGCGACGATGTTCAATCGAGGTTGTACTTTCCACCTCCAACCTGAGTATCGTGCCGAGTCAACCGACCTCGATCAAATGCCAGTAGCAATCAACATTCTCTTACAGAGTTGTACTCTGAACTTGCTAAATCTGTCATTCAGCAAGGAGTCTATGCTTAACAGAATTCTTAAGATCCTGAGAAGTAACCTGAACCGCGTTCCTTGGGACAACCACCCTCGTCCCTTGGAAATACCAATTATTTTTGCTTTCCTCTTATAGGATAATAAAATTTCTTTGCAATTAATTTACAAACTGTTGTCATCATACAAAATGTTTTACTGCTACTTCCCAAAAATCAAAATTTTGATTCTACCATTACTTTATAATAGGAGAATCGTTTTTCCGTTATCTCACAAACCATTCTACAAAAAAAAAATAATAAATAAAAAAATAAAAAAATAAAAAAAAACGGTTTTATAAAATGTTTCGTTGCCTTGTTACAATATTATGGATCAAGAATGCAACCTTACTACTATCCTAAAAATCAAAATTTTGACTATGATGCTCTTTTATAAACAATAAATTGTTTTTGTTATTATCCTATCAGATATTCCATACAACCTTTCACAAATCATGTGTGAATTAAAATGCTCACCTCTGCGTAAAGAAGATCGTTCGAAGGTAAAAGGAGATGCAAGCTACTCGCGAATTGTTAGAAACACAGATGACGAAAACCTCTTGAATCCCCTGACATAGCCTTGATTATGCTTAAAGCTCGTCGAAAAACCGTGTAAAGGCCCGGAATTCACGTAGGAGACGTGAAGATAAATCCTCGTGCGTATACGCTCATTCTTTGAAACCTTAATAGGTAACTCGTATGGAATCGTGAGGACACAATTCCGTTAAGGAGGTGAGTCTGTAACAACTCGTAAATTTTCTTGACGTGTTCTATTCGGAAGCAACAGTTAACTTTGAGTGTGGCGTTACTTGGAAGAAACTAGACATAATTATGTCCAAATTTAACAGAAAAATGAATTTAAGAATAACGGTAATAATATCGGAGGCTCGGGAAATATTTATCGTACGTTTTATTTGTCAAATTCTCATCTCGTTAAAAATATAAGTGAAAGTAACGATATTGGTCCTCGGGGGAGCGCGATGGTTTGCTAGTAATCCCCCCTCACATACCTCACCCTATAAATACATATCTTATTTCACACTTAGGGTTTTGGGGTACTCCCTCTCCACATCTCAGCCGCTCCACCCTTTCCCTTCTTCTACAGCCATCTCCGGCCACTTTCCGGCCACACCGCCGGTCACCACCACACACCGCCATCATTACCATGCTCATCTCACCTCCCTCATCAGATCTGTACACGTCACGCGCCATTAAACCCACTCAAACGCATCTCTTACTCGAGTTTTAGTCTCAAGTCATCTCACATATTCACCCTTTTCTTGTTTTTCTTACAAATCGAAGAATAAGAGAATTTATCTCGGAGTTTGGTGGCCGTCTGTACCTCGGTTTGACTCAAAACCCACGGGTTTTGAGGTCCTCCCATTGAAAACGAGCTATAATAATAATATAAAAAAAAAAAAAACGAGATTAAGATTTGTGGTTTGGTATCATTCAGGGCCCTTGTGTTTGTGTTGGTTAGTTATTCGAAGTGATGTCGTGAGTCCTAGACTCACGGCTGAGAGTTTTTGATCCTTACTGTTGTGGTAGTCCTAGTTGTTGCTTGGATTTGTTGTCGTGGGTCTAGTCAGGGTTAAATCAGGATGGTTTTTGATGTAGTTGTGTTTTTGAGGTAAGTGTTGGTCTCGTGATTGTGATGTTCCTGTGGTTGTTAATTGTTGCTGATGTCGATGGTTATTGTTGTTGTTCCCGTTGAGTATTGTCGTTGAGGCTCTCGTTGTTGTTGGTTGTTTGGCCGAGGGATAGAAGCCGAGACCATTAGGGTCTCGGCACGCTTTTGGTTGTTGATGATGTTGTTGTTTTGGTGAGGTTGTGGCGATTAGATTTGACGGAGATTAAGATTAGTAGGCGAGCCGTAGTCGGCCGTCACATGTTGAAGTTGTGATTTCGGATATTGGTTTGTGATTATGATATATTTGTATGAATTGAGCCGTGTCGGGATTTACCGAGACTCTCTAGTCTCGTGTGGTCTCGACGAGCCAAAATGGACATAAGATTGCTTTTAAGAATTATAATGAACTTTGGACTATTAGATAGACTTGTGATAAAAGTGACTTGAAACGTGAAATAACTCGAGAAAATATAAATTTTATTTGAACATTACATGACATGTTTATAAGTTAAATTAGTAGCTTTAAAATATTAACTAACGACTAAACATCGTTACTTAGTATTTATAAGTTATCTATAATTATTTAAATGACGATAGAAGTTATATAATGTTTTCTAATTAATAAGGAATATTAAGCGACGTTAAAACGTTAATTAATATTTCAAAATTAGAAAGAAAACGTTAAATAACCAAAACAACGTTATTTAACATTTTATGGAAATATTAAAGGAAACGGTATTTAATTTAATACTGACGAGTTATTAAACGTTTCGAGGGCACGTTTATCAAGATATACCAATTGTAGGAATATCGAGGTTTAGATTAAATTGATATCCATGAGGTTGACTTAGTAGCCATTTAGGTGTGATTGTTTTGGTGTGGTTTCATAGTTTGACCCTTTCGTCTCGTGGGGAGTCTTGTCTCGTTTCTCGTCGATGTCGGTTATTCGTTCTTTGGCGTGAGTTCACTTGAGTTATGTTGTGTCCTCACTGCACACACAATGATACCAAACACAAACAATATTAAAGGGATAACAAGAGTTGGAGATATAAGAATGGGTAGTACTCGGAAGTATTTATCTTATGGAGGTTTTGGTTCGTCGCTGAGGACCTCGTATTAAGATAAGCCTTGCTTATAGAAGACTTCGCCGGTTTCGTACCTTTCTTCTGGATATCGTTGTGATTAGCTCTAGATGCCAGTTGTGTCAGTTGTGATCTTTGCATTGCTGTGGCCAAGGTGAGTTCATAGCCCCTACCTTTTTACTGGTTTTACAACTGTTTTGGGGGAGAATACATGCTCGCTCTTTGACTAAACTTAATGCTTTACAAATGTTTTTATGCGGTGAATTACTGTTTTACATGATTTTGGACATATATGTATGATGATGCGATTATATGTTGTGACATGTTTGTTCTGTGAATACATGACTACGCCACTGTTAACTCTCTGCTGAGAGCCCACAAGTTGATAGGTTCAGTTGATGTAACTGTTAACTCTCTGCTGAGAGCCCACAAGTTGATAGGTTCAGTTGATGCAACTGTTAACTCTCCTTGAGAGCCCACATGTTGATAGATCTATCGGGGTAGCTCCCCACGTGATATTGGTTATGAGTATGAGGTACACTATAGGTTCAGTTGGCGTGACACTATTTCGGATTTGTTAACGGGTGCGTAATTGGTAATCATGTTCACTAATGTCCTATGCTATATTTCACAGCTTCGTGGTTTTACTCTTAAACTCTATGGACTCACCAGCGTAAGCTGACCATTTTAGCATGTATTTTCAGGTTTAAGGCGTTAGCTCACTATTTGAAGGCGCTTGGCAAGGGGCATTGGTCATAGGCGACTCTGATAAATATTTGGGACCGCTTTAACTTCTTTATGGGCCTATTTCCGCACTTCATTTCTAAAATGTAAACTTAACACTTTTGTTAAATGAATTTTATTCTCTATAAATGAAATAAAAACCGTTCTTTGTACTTATGTTGTGATACCAATTTCGTAGCGCCCCAATGCATGTATGCTTCCGCTGCGACCCGAATTTTGGGGGTGTTACAGTTTGGGTTCCTGTTCTCGTACCAATTAGATCTTAATGCTCGAGACCTGCGCACTAAGAAAGCAAACAACACCATTAGGCTTATCGTGGGATTGTCTCCCACGATTATCCTCCGGTGTGAGAGTAAGTAATCGGTTTTAGGGTTATATTGAAGAGTTAGGGTTTTTAGATCGTACCTCAATGAGAGTTGTGATATTCTTTATATAGGCATGAAATCTAGTTGATTTTGTGCTCCTTACTCTTCGGCGTATCACGCCTATCCGGTCTATTGATTTTATCCCATAAACAGAAGATCCTTATCAAGACCATAAATAATATATTTGGGTTTGGGCTTTCGTGAGCCAAACCGTTTAACATGGTAGCCCAAATTATTATTATAATAGCCCACACGTGGTGGGCTTGGGCATTAGTAGTGTCTATTAATCGGGTTCGTGACCCGAGTGTGGACTATACGTCATCAGTTATCGTCTTTGCGCAAGTACTTATTTGGTGTCATATATATCAATCTCCGTACTTTGCTGCACAATTGCCATCCTTAGTTCAGATCTCACTGTCTCTTTATGGACCTTTTTGTAAGTCTCCATACTTGCTCGATGCTCTTCCATTATTGATACCTGAAAATAGTGATACGAATGAACAGTAACTTCTGGATGTGAATAGTGATTCGGATGAATAGTAACTATTTATTTATTTTTAACCCTAGAATCAAACGGCTCTGATTCCAAATGATACGAACCGGATCGATAAAGAGATAGAAAAACAATAAAGATAGAATAATCGACGTTCGAGAGGCTGAATAAGCTCTCCCATTTGACAAGAAATCAATAATCCATAATAATACTTCGCAATATATAATAATCCTATTCTTGTAGAACAAGTCAGGATCATAATCTTTATCTAAATAAAACATAGCTAGTAAATAAATAAAACTATTTTAATACTTATTTAATAATCATTCCATAATTAATAAATCCAGTGATCCTATTAGATTGTTCTTGCAAACCCACCACATATGAGAAAATTAAGAGTACATGTTCAACAGCAAAGAGCCAAGCATAATGGATTTGGGTCCGAGCCGGGTGTTTGGCTAAGCTTTTATGACGGGCATACAAGCTTAAGCCTATCTGTGTCAAATAAGTCTAAACCAAGTGTTTGGTTAAGCTTAAATGAGTGAGCTTATTAGCTTATATAAAAAGTTTTTTTATAAGCTTCAAAAGTGTAGCTTTCACAAAAAGATTTATAACATGCTACAATCACAAATTACAATTTTACTTTCAATTATATTCTATAACATTTATATTTATAAACTAATGCTCTTTTTAGTGATTTATCAACTTAAGTTAAATTAAACACTTGAATAAGCTAATCTAAACGTTAACATAAACTTATAAATTTGTGATATATAAGCCATAAGCTATTTATATAATATAACTGTAAGTTCAATTTTGGTTAAAATAAACAAATCACCAAACATGTTTATGCACTTTTCGTTAAACATTAATATTAATATGTTTGTAATCATACACCTAAATAATTTATTTAAAATAGGAAAACATAAACATTGACATGCTCTATATCTAACAAAAAAATTAAAAGATATGACAAAATCAAAATAAATTCTAGAATCGAAGAAAAAAATATACTCCGTATAAAACATTAATTACCCGTTGTAATATTATTGTTCACATTTTCATTTTAGGTTGTCCCAAATTAATCGTCTACTACTAAAACTAGATAAAGTAATTTAATCTAGATTAGTAAATCACCCTTACTTGAAATTGTTATTAGGGGGTTGGCAATGGGTGCGGGGAGGCACGGTACGGGGTGTTTCCCATGCGGGAACACCGCCGCCGGTCACCTGTTACCACACGGGATGGAGCTTTTGCGGGGAAGTTTACCGCACGAGAAATGAAAAAAAAATTTGGAACGTTGGAGAGTAAATTTCGACCGTTGGGGGGGGGGGGGGATTAACTGCTATTTTTTTTTTTTTTTTTTTTTTTTTTTTTTTTTTTTTTTTTTTGAGTTTTAATAATTTCTCAAGTTTAAAGAAAAAGAGAAGAAAGACATCTGGTTATTTTGAAAAAGAAGGAAGCGAGTGGTGTTGATGTAGGTCAAAGTGTCAAACTTTATATCCCTTTGTTTACCAGGCCTAATTATTATTTAATTTGGATATAGTAAGCCCACCTCCTTTTATCCCTTAAGGCTCAATACTCAAAAGTAAATTTTCATATTAGTTAAAAAAATACAGTCAATTTTTAATAGAATTAAAAAAAAAAAAAAAAAAAAGAAAAAAAAAAGAAGAAGAAGTGAGTGAAGGAAAAAGTGAGAGAATGATGTGGCATAAGGGGATTAGTTGTAAGTGAGTGAAGAGATTTGGGGTTAGGGGTGTGTTGCCAACCCCTTTACAAAGTTTTATTAATTAGTTAACGGTAAAATTGTTAAACTACAAAAAAATAAAAAATGAAAATAGTAATAATTATATTTTCAAAGTGTTTGTTTTTTGTTTGTGGGGTAGACAATTATTTTGAGAGAGTAGTAAATAGGAGATAAATCAGGTTAGTGAAAACGTAAAAAAAGAGAAATGGAAGCCCATCAAAAGATTATTATGTCAAGTTCCCAAAAATACATACAGTAAATAAAAACACAAAAAGGGTTTCTCACTTTTGTATCCCCTCCTCATTATTCTCTTTATCTTCCCGCCAAAAGAAGACATCATCATCATCATCGGTGGGGATGTCTTTCTGGGGTATGTTTCATCTTAACTATTCTTATTATTATTATTATTCTTTGTTACAAGTAACTAATGAATGAATGGTTTTTTTTTTTTTTTGTTGTTTTTTTTTTAATAACAAAAAGGGGTTTACTTAAAGCCGAATGAAGCTTACACTCTGCCGCACAATCATAATGATCCTAAAATACTTCGCATCACTCAGGTTAATTCTCATTTACAAGCTTCTTTTTCCATTAAAATAACTTTACTTTCTTATTTCTACTCTTTTAGTTATTCTCTAATAGCTGGCTTATATAGCCCGCTTATGGCTTACTTGGTTTTGAGCTTATGTTTCATAAGTTCACTTTTTATTGCTTATTTTGCTTTGAATGTTTTTAATGAAAACCTGTTCTACGAAAGTGTTATACTACTTTTTAGTAACTAAACGCACCCTTATGTTCTTGTACACTCACTTTTTTTTTTTTTTTTTTTTTTTTTTTTTTTTTTTTTTTTTGCCCGTTTCGTTAACAGACATTTTAGTCCACCGAAATTACTAATAATAAATAAAACAGTCCATTGGCAAAAGTAAAACGGCTCTATAAAGTTATCAGCTTGTATTGTAAGAATAAAAAGTTAATTGTAATTTGTTGGCTGCCAAACAGGCTACCCTTGGAGATGCTATACGAACTTCACCAGCTAGAAGCACTGTAAATTGTTCCATAGGAGATAAACCAGAAATAGCTATATGTTCTTTAATCGTACCACACTTGACTTGTTGTCAACTAGACCTCGAGTTTCACGAATCCCGTGATCTCATTTTCTCCGTCAAAGGCCCACGAGGCATTCATCTTGCTGGTTATTTCGTAACTCCTGCTGTTGATCATCTTCGTTTAATGTGTGTTTTCCAACAACATATACAAATCGATCAATTGCAAAATTGTGTATCTTTGACTATCTATCGGTTTGAATAATGTGATCAGGAACGATGGCATTGAAGTTCTTAATGGTGATGAAGTTCTCGAGAAAACACAATGTGGACTTCTTCAAGAGAATAGGTATCACCTTTTTTTGGCAAAAATTCCAAATGACAAATCAATATCATAAATTATTACGTGAAAGGTCAAATGTTTTGTGGTTAGACTAATGTGGGCAAAGTATTTATATCAGTGCTGTATTGTTTTGATGAATCAGTGATGCAATTGTAAAGAAAAAGAAGAAGAAGAAGAAGAGAAGCAAGAAGAATAAGAAAAAGAAAGCGAGTACCATAGAACCTACAGCCAGTGGATATGTTAGTGATACAGATAGTGAAATGTTACAATCAAGACTAACCAAACAAAATGGGTGAGACTTTAGTGTATAGCTGTTTATTTTTACTCATCGTATAGCGGAGCTTTTACATTAGATAGGTAGCCCAACGTACATGTGTTCCTATCTTGTATTTTGCATGATGATTGTATATAAAAGGACTTTACCGACTAATAACTTTGAAAATTTGAACAGTTCCACTAATGCTTTAGAAAGAAGCGAGGACAAGGTGAAGGAGAAAAGGAAAGTGAGTACCATAGAACCTACAGCCAGTGGATATGTTAGTGCTACGGAGGATGACAAGTTTGGCTCAGAATCAAGAATAATTAAAGAAAATGGGTGAGACATAAATTCATAGCTGTTTATTTTTGCTCATCTTATAGTGGAGCATTTAAATTGAATTGGTAGCCCAACTTGTGTATATATCTTGTACTCCGTATTATGTATGGTGATTTTATATAAAAGGACTTTACGGGTAAATAACTTTGAAAATATTGAACAGCTCTACTAATGCTCTCAAAAGAGGCGAGGACAAGGAGAAGAAGAATAGGAAAAGGAAAGCGAGTACCATAGAACCTGCAGCCAGTGGGTATGTTAGTCCTATGGAGGATGATAAGTTTGGTTCAGAATCAATAATAGTGAAAGAAAATGGGTGAGACATAAATTTACAGCTGTCTATTTTTAAGTCTATTATGTATAATTGTACATAAAACGACTTAACAGGCACATAACTTTATAATTTTGAACAGTTCTTCTAATGCTCTTGAAAAAAGTGAGGACATGGTGGAGAAGAAGAAAAAGAAGAGGAGGAAGAAAAGTAGATCAAGTAAGGATATCGTTAATGGCTGAATGCTTAGCCTTTGCAATTTCAGTTTTAAGGAGTAAACTAAACCAAAAATCATATAAACTATGTCGTATAATTTGTTTAACAGAAGAAGATTTGTTGGCTTTGACTTTCGACTGATTATGTCTTCTTTTGAATTGCCAGAGCACAGTTTGACTAATGATAAGAATCCTAGCATGGGGGACAGGAATGGAGATAGTCCAAGTTTGGCAATCGAAGGACAACTTCCGGAAATGTCAAGTAAGATAGCCAACCTATGATTTTCAGAAACATTATATATGCTAGTTTTAATTAACACATGAAACACATTTTTTTTTCTTTCTGAATACTAATTTCAAGTGACTTGTTATGTGATCAGAGACGATTCTCGTGGAATGTGAAGTCAAGGGATCAGGAGCGAAAAGCAAGTAAATTTGTGTAGATAAGTGGATCAGTTTAGAGAGTAACAAGGCAAGTATAATTTTGTGATGAAGTTTCACTTCAATTTTCTTTTGTGGATTAAGAAGAAACACGATTGCCCTCCGGTTGTTTTTATGGTTAAGATTTGAGGGCATTTTGGTCCAAAAGTGACCATCTTGTTTCCAGAAATCACTATCAATAGATGGTTTGGTTGGTTGTATATCTCAGAAATTACTTAATTTTTCTCAATCCTCAAGTTACAAGCAACCAGGAAATATTAATATTTTATTCTCATTTAATAAGTAACAGTTTGTTATATTTTGGTTGCAAGTATATTAAAAAAAAGAGTTAGTGTTTGTAACTCAACCAAAGGTTGATGTTAAAGAAAAGTAAATTGGGTGTTGAAGATTTCTTTAAAAAAATACACTATCCAGCTATATTGTTCTTTCAAATGGATAAGCTTTGATGCACCTAATGATTCATGGAGTTTTTCTGTTGTTTGTTGGATAGAATATATATTAGGTCTTGAATAAACAAAATAAACCTCTGATGCATGTGAACCAAAATAGAAAAAGGGCATTTAGAAACTATGGAAATATAAAGTGATTATTTTCTATAGAACTGCATCTGGATTCTGGACTTGAAATCTTAGAGAAGTAAGTTTAATGACTTATAGCATCGTGTTATAACTGACTGATTGATATACTTTCGACCTATTGCTTTGATAGTGATTATTCTTCTTTTCTAGTTTGTTAACTATTTTGACCGATTATAAGATCTTTCAGTTTCAAAATATTTATCAGTGCGATAAAATAACAAAAAATGGCATATTATGTTTTGTGAAATATGAGTAAAGGTTCTTTATATTGGGTTAAAGAAGGGGCTATACAGGTACCTTTTATTTTACTTGGCATATGACCCTTGGCTTTTAATTTACATGACCCTGGACTCCTTTAGAAGTTACTGAAAAGATGTTTATGTACATAATGCTTTCTTTGAGCCTTTTTGCTATCTGTACATTACGGCTGGTCGCAAAGACAACCATCATAAGTAATAGTTCTCACCTCCGAATTAAAATGGCTAAGTAGTAATAGAAGGTTAAGAGACTTCTCATAAGAGCGAAATAGTAATAGAAGGTTTAGAGAAAAAGTACGCTTAATCCTATGCACATTCAAGCTGAAGTATAATACATATCTATTACATTAATGGTGCACCCTTTGGTTCCATTAATCTTAAGTGCTTATCTAGATGCCTCTCTGGCTATGTTTTGTTTTACCATCATAAGTATTATGTTTTGGTTCCGATAACACCTATTTCTCTAGTAGGGCGGAACTATAATTTTCAAAAGTTTAGGGGCAATATGGAAACTTTATTCAACATTGCTTAATGCTTACTTAGGGCAAGTAAAATAGTAAATTGTGTGTTCTGGTGAGGAAGGGCGGCTGGGTTTGTTTTACCATCATGGCATTAGAAGAAGAAGAAGAAAATAGAATAAGTTCATTACCAGATTGCCTACTTATTGAAATCCTGTCTCGTTTAGATGACACAAAATACACCATTAGAACAGGTACCCTTTCCAAAAGATGGCAGCATCTTTGGCCTCAGCTTTCTAACCTTTTCTTTACCCATTTTACTGAGTGTAATATGCCCCAGTTCTATTCATCCCTTGAAAGAATCTTAAAAACTCATAAGACTCAAGTCAACATGTTCAAACTGGATGCCTTTTACAACAACCTGACTCAAGTTAGCAATTGTATTCGCAGTGTTATTAGTTGTAATGTTCAAGAGGTTGATTTTGATATGACTTATTGTGTTTGGGCTTATAGTCATCTGGTCGATGGGTTTGTTTTACCTGACTTTTTTTTCACCTCTTCAAGTTTTATCCGTGTTAGCTTGTGTGGGTTCATATTTGAACGAGTCGATGTCATTAGTTGGGAAAACCTTAGGACTTTGCATATTGATGCCTTTATTGACGAATATATGATTGAAAATATTTTATCTGGAAGTCCTCTTTTGGAAACTTTGGAGTTGGCTTGTTGCGAAGGTCTTGAGCGGATTGATATTACTACTAACAAGAGTGTTAAGAACTTGGGGTTCTTTGGATATGGAAAACATGAGTTTAAGGATGTCATCCAAATTAATGCTCCTTATATTTTGACACTAGCGATCAAAGGGCTTTTTTTGTTGAAGGATCTTATGTTGTTAAATGTGTCTTCGCTAATTAAGGCTGAACTAAGTTATTCCACGAATAGATGTTTTCAGCTTGTGGACATTCATGAAGAGCAGGAAACGCATGAAGAGATGCTTAAAGGACATCTACTTAATCTTGCCCATGTCAAGGAGGTTAAAATAGGGAAATTATGTTTAGAGGTACATAGAACCTTTATTTATCTATTTATGAATTGGAAACAATTTGTTATTGCGGAGAATCTTTGCAATTCCATTTTCCTTTTGACTTGATAACGATCAATTCTCATTTTACGTTATCTTTTTGTTGGCAGACTCTCGCTCGTTTAAAAGCTAAAAGTTTTGTAATTCCATCGAAATTGAAGATTCTTGGTGAGATTGCTTCAGGTTGAAGCAGTGACTCGAAAGAATTATTACCTGATCATGGTCATAAAGGTGATGAAGTTAGTTGATTGATGGCACTTCAGTTCTTGTCTAGGCTAGACAGCATTCCGAATGCATTTACCCCAAACAAGCTAGTTATTGGCACGCTATTATGAATCCTAGTCACAAGCTTATTAACCCTAGGTGCTAAATTAAAGTTTTTCACTGCTATATCTTATCTTTCTATTATGAATCCTAGTCACAGATTTTATTGTGCTTATGTTTATCCTTTCTATGATGCTAGTTTATCTTATGTCATATGCTCGTGTGAGCTTTGTTAAGCTTGATTGTGGTCGTGTATTTGAAGGCTTGATTGTGGTCATGTACTTGAAGATGAAATTACTCTCTTGAAAGTACTTTTTTTAACATAGAAGTATAGGTTAGTGTGTGATGCTCGGTTGTGACCCTTCTTCTTTCTTCACTCACAGATCTTGGGTTTTAATGGTGTGTGGTCACTTAAGAGGTGACTGTTGACTTTTTACTTTCAATGTCAAACTTAATGGTGTTGAAATCCAACATTTTTATAATTTGTAGCTCTACATTCTCAACGTCTTTTTGCATAAAAGTTATAGTGGTTACATTTTTGCATAAAAAGTGACTTAAGTTTTGACTAATATGTAATGCAAAAAAATAGTTAGTTTGGCTCTTAAAAGTCAATGATAAGGAAGAGGAGTAAATCAGAAGTAATCTCTACACCCTCTTGACTTACCATTATGGTAGTTTTGTCCATTCCATGTTCAAGGTCCATTTGCTAATGCTTACTAGTTGCTCCTCAAACACATGTATAATAGTTCTGAAACTTTGTCAAGAGGGTTCTAGTGGTTAATTATGCTCAATCTCAGCCTTCTGGTTTAGCATACATGTTCAACTTTTATGTCAACCAGGTTACTAATGTGGCCAAATGGTCTGGTTGGACAAGTTAGGTAACTGGTTAATATGAGTCCGGGTTGAAACATGTAAAGCATGAGTCTTGTTAAAGTTGGGTGGCTCAGGTTGGGCCGCAAACACACTCATATTAAAAGATTAGTATAGATCAGCGTTTTTTTCTCTTTTACATGTTTGTGGATGGAGCAAACATAAAAATATTACAGATTCTTGACATGCAGAATAGTGACAAGTGCTAAGTGCCATATTAGGGCTGGATATTCATGTCGATTATAGTTTTTTGGGTGATAGTTACACTAAATACCTTTCAGTTTTCCTGAGAGGCTTTGGTTGGCTGTTTCGTATCAATCTTTAACAAGCACGGGCATGGCTTATGTAGCGTCATTTGTTGATCAAACACTAGGGATCAGGTTAGACAGATCAGAGTACACATCTCATTCTTGCATTTTAATGGTGCAGCATGCAGTTGCATTATAGTTATATTTGACTGGTCAACATATTTTATTTCATTGGTTGAATATAAACTTTCTTGTCATAGGACATTTCTGTCTGTCTCATTTTTTTTCGTTGGTAGATCGTCTCCCATCTAGAAACCTAAAGGTTTCATTTTCCACCAAATAAATGATGTTACCTGATGTTTCATCACCTCTATACTTTGGTGATGATTCACTGGAGAGGTAGGTGATTGGTTTGATAGCAATTCAGATGAAGGGCTGAGACCGGGAGTTGATATCACTCGATCAAGACCTTTACTGGTGTTGTTTGACTTGTGAATCCGGATGCAAGATTACGTGCTTACCTTTGTATATGCCCAATGAAAGCGTCATGGATCACTTGAGATGCAGTTGACTTTTACTTTGGATGTCATGCTATCCAAGCATTATTCTCACATTCAATTATCTTGACAATTATTCATTATCACGCTTACTAGCTTGTGCAGAGTTTGAATATTCATATTTACATTCTAGTCTTGCTACTTGAGTGTTTGTTGCAAGAGGAGAGAAGTTCGGTGAAGGAATATGAGTATTTGAGTTCTCGTTTGGAAAGTGCTGTAGTTAGTCTAGTTGAGCGAATTTGTGGTCATCGTTCAGGAGGTAGTGTGGATGTAGGTAGTGTCGATGTGGGTCGTGGGTTGCTGTGGGTGGTGTGGATGCTGTAGGTAGTCGGGTTGCTGCGGCCTGTGGGGTTGTTGGGGGTCATCTGGTTGTGGGTAGTCGGGTTTCTGTGGATCATCGAGGTCTGGGTCGTGGTGTTGCTTCCAGTGTGGATGTGGGTAGTGTTGCCGTGGGTTGTCGTGTTGCTTCTAGTGTGGATTTTTTCGTCGTGTTGATATGGATTTTCGAGTGAGTTGTTGAATAGCTTCTTGTACATAACAATTTTTTAATATCCAAAATCAATGCATACCATGTCACAAAAAATTTGACCCCATCAAAACCAATTAATCAAATATATTTCAACTTAACACGGAATAATTTGGAAAGAAAGTATTATTGATAATTATTTGTGGCAAAGACACCAAAACAACTTAATCTAAAACCAAATAAAAGGTAAAAACGTTCATCCAAACACTACATATAAAAAAAGAAAAACTGCAAACAATCTTGTTCAGCCATCCATGCTACTATGCTAGCCAACCTAAAAATGAAGTTGAGATAACATTAGTAAAAAGAAAACGAATATCATGGACATAAAATTTAATACAATAAAGAATCAAGATCGATAAGAAATTCTTAAGGTGAGAAATTTTAAAATAAACGTGAGAAATACATATAGTCACGTTGATTCATAGTTATAATATGTAGAAATATCTTTTTTGTTGATTCAATACAAACAGACGGTTCACAAAAGCCATTTTAGTGTAGATTCATTTAAATTTGTAAGTTGATTCAAACTTTGACATTTATGAATCAAATGTTACATATTCAAAACTTTAATTAACGAATTTGTTTCTAATCAACTAAAGAAATATTTTTACGTAAAAGAATCGTAAAAAAAAACATCAATCAAGACTTCAAATTGTGTTTTTCATAAGTTCTCAAACGTCTCAATTTATCGCTGGAACTAAAGTCTCTATATACATACCAATATACCATTCATTATTTAGTATGTTTCTTATTTGCTGCTTTGTATGCCTGGTGATCCTCTATGCCCTTGTTCAACAATTCGGTCTGTTTTTCAAAGAGCTGTGCGTGTTTTATATTACACTCGATCTCTCGAATTTGAAATGCCTCCAATTCAGCCTCTAACTTGTCGAGTTCAGATTTATCGGGGAAATACCTCAGACACGTAAGTAGTATATCCTCTGTATCATCTGTTATCGTACCTTCTAACATGCCTGTTCCATCACTTTTCATCCATGCATGTAAATTCTTATATTTCGTCATGAATGCATCAACACTCAATCTGTTTTTCTTAGCACGTTTCCAGGCCGTTTCTTTGCCCGAACTCGGACCACCTTTTTTCTCATCATTTCTCTTTGCTTTTTTGGAGTCTTTTTGGGAGGATGACATATTTGATATGTGTTTAGTTTGATGATGTTCTAAGTGATAGTAATATGTCAATTTATATATTAATTATGTACTCACTATCCCATTCTCATTTCTCAATAATTCTCCAAAATTTCTATAATAAAGTCTTGCAATCATTTCCTATTTTTTCCTATAGTAAAGATAGAAATCATTTTAAGCAAATATACTAAATTTGATTTATTATTATCGAGTATATATTTTACATGATTCCATGTACTCAAATTTTAATTTTAGAATGGATTTATTCATAATTAGCTCAACGATCATAACCCTATTTTCTTTAAGTCAAATTAACATTCGGTAGTACGTACAAGAGGTGAACTATATTTCTAGAATAAGTGAGAGTGGAGCATGGAAAGTCTGTGGTTTGAATTACGATTATGGATTTGCTAACAAATGACCACTGAGTATTTGAACATGATTTTCACTTAATAAATTAAAACATTCTTTTTATAAACAGATTAATTCATGTCCTGGTCATAGGTTAGCAAAACCCTAAATATATTATGTTGTCTTTTATAGGTAAAGTTATTTTTGTCTAGCAAAATCACTCATCACTTTTAAGTTTCTAATTTTTAGGTAATTTAATTTTCTTTTTAATAAATATATTATAGATATATTTTTCTGATTTAATTTGATTTACATATTTTCGGTAATAATATTTTCTTGTTAAAACCATTTAAAACTTACCATGAGTTTGAAGCAACAAAAAGCTTTATTCTCGCTATAAAATTGAGGAATTCCATAAAATATTAGACAACACTGATCAGTTTAAGGTCCAATATACTTTTTTTTTTTTTTTTTTGAACAGTAAACTTCAGTTTAAGGTCCAATATACTTCACCCATTTCTCCTCCTCTTTGTAGAAGATGCAAAATAAGAAAATGAAAACCTACCAAGAAGGGATATCACTCATTAAAAAAAGACCAAGAACACCAGGGCCAGTTAGCATGAAAGATGCATCTACCAATTTTCTGGTAGATGATAAAAAGCTCGTAAAGGATATAAAGGACGTGTGTGCGCAAGCTAATGATCAGGCGGATGCTAGTGCGACCGCTTCTTATGCTTCGGTTGATGTTAAGTCAATGAATGTGAAAGACAAAAGCTTCGCACGAGTTCTGCCCGGGAAGGTAACAGAAGTAAAATTCTACCCGACTACATACATGAGGATGCTTGTTGCTGGAAACGACTCTGGAAACATTGGTTTTTGGAAGATTGATTCAAATGAAGATGAAAATGGGATCTATGTTTATCAACCTCATCCTGCCTTTATTACAGGAATTTCGGTTCAATCATCTTCATTATCTAAGGTAGTACTTTGTAACTAATTTTTCATTATTCAATATTTTGTATCTAGCTAGTTGGCGATGTTTTAAAACATTTTCAATTAATTAACTCTTGTTTAGCTATGTATACAACTATACATCACAATACCAAGCATACAACTTTTCACTTATTTTCTATTATTTAAATGTTTTTGAAACTTTTAGTGTTATTTCGAGTCGAAAAATACTTATATTAATATGAAAAATGATAATTTATGGAATTGAAGTATATGTTAGTTGTAACATTTTCTGCAATAATCGAAATACTAATCACCATGCACATATGATGAACAAAAAGTTTAGTACGTTCATGAATACTTGTTGACATCGTAAATTATTTTGAAAAAATAGTTTGCTTTATAAATATGTCAAATATAATCACATAAAACTAATGGTATTTAGTTTTTTGCAGATAATAAGTAGCTGTCGCGATGGCTACCTTCGTGTCTTTGATATTGAGAAGGAGAGTTTTGAACTAGCTTACAATAGTGACTTCCCAATTTTTAGTATTGGTAGACCAAATGACGATGTGAATTGTGTATACCTTGGGGAGGATCGCGGAGGTCTTAGTATTTTGGATGTACGCATGTCAAAGCCTTCTAAGTCATTGAGCTTACACTATAACTCAATTAACACAATCGACTTTAATCCGCAAGATTCAAATCTATTGTCTACAAGTTCTAGTGACAGTACTGCGTGCATTTGGGACTTGAGAAATATTGACCAAACTGTTTTTATCAAGGAGATTAAACACAAAGGTGAATTCAGCTTATTTTTCTCCTTCCGGAAGCCTTCTTGCCACCACAAGGTACGACATGCATTCAAAATGTTCAATTTACTATCGTTGTAAAGTTCAATTTACTTTCATTTACTGGTCGATCATGTCCTATGTTTTATATAGTATGGACAATAACGTCGGACTCATAGTGAGTGGAACAAGTTATGAAGTTGGGTACATGATAAGTCACCCCAGTAATACACCCAGATTTCTTTCTTCAGTTAGGTAATCCAAGTTACAACACATCCTATCAGAAATTATATATTATAAATAGTTTTTAGGCATAATCATCTGTGTACGCTTTTTGCAGAGGCATATGGGGTTGGGATGATAGCTTCATCATGGTGGCAAATACGAAGAAAGGTAAAGGGCCGATAAACATTATATCCACAGACATCAAAGGAATTTCACATACTTTGGAAAGTGAACACGTTAATGCATTCCCATGCCGTCTAGATGCTCATCCGTTAATGCCTGGCGTGGTTGCTGGCGGTACCGCTGGAGGTCGAGTTTACGTATGGGACATCTAAATGTGCATGCATAATCAACCTTGTATCTTTTACCGGCCGGGTTTTCAATTATTTTGAACTCGTTTCTTTTTCTTAACATTATATGGCTCTTGATAACGTACGTACAATTGGAATATTTGTGTGCATTTTTACGAAAAATGAGCTTGGTTGGGACTAAATTTGGGTTGATACCACTTATGTAAAAGATCACTATTATGTTTGGAATCCTTCAGTAATTTTATATAGATTGTCAAGGTCATTTTCATGCAAATGATTAGCGAAGTTTGCAAGTAAGACTCCATGGAGCAGACTGGAGTGACACTAAGGTATATCATAAGTTACTGTGAATATTATTGGTGTGATTATAATCGGTGGTATTAATAACAAATTTGATTCAAATGATCTCGTAGTGAAAACTCGATCAATTGAAATAAAACGAATAAATATAATGCAACATTATATATTGTTGGAGGTTTTGTGATTGGATAAGGTTACGTAATAGGGTGAAGATAGTCAATATAGCCGGATATCACTTATAAACGTGTAATTACTTTGCATAAGAAACTATTCGACCTTAAGGCCTGTGTATCACGGATATCTCTTTGGGCAAGACTCGGCCATTATACTGCTAGGCCCGACCCTTATGGCTAGACCCACCATTATACGGTTAGACTCGGCCATATATGTCTAGACCGGCCAAGTATGGTTAGACCCGACCATATATGGCAAGACACGAATATTATACGGCTAGACCCGGCCATTATATTGCTAGACTTGGCCATTATACGGCTAGACTCGACCATATATGGCTAGACCCGGCCATATACGGCTAGACCCGACCATATATTGCTAGACCCGACCACTATACGGCTAGACCCGGCAAAACTAAGTTTGACTAATGGCATTAGCAAAAATGGACCAAACCCGTTACGGGTCACTCAATTCATAACTTGATGTGTTACTTCTTAAACTATTGGACTAAAACCGTTATAACTTATACGCGGTAAACCACTAGCACCACCAGAAATGTAGTTAACTCTTTTTTTTTTCTTTTATATATATATATATATATATATATATATATATATATATATATATATATATATATATATATATATATATATAATAAATACATTTACAACTTTGACTAATGTAAATATAATATATTTTAAGCTTAAAATTATTTGTGGCGATAAGAATCTATATAAGTAAATGAAATAAAAGTATAATTTATGTAATTCGGGTTATACGGGTAACCGGAAAGCCAAACCGAATAAAAAAAAAAATTGTTTGGTTTAATCTAGTTTAAATTATGTTCGATTTAACTTCTGATTTTACCAAAAAAAAAAAAAAAAAAAAAAAAAAAAAAAAAAAAACAAATATATATACTCTTTGTTAGGTAACCACTTACTTCATCTATCTATGGCGACTCTTACTCTTCTTTTATCAAATGTAAATATGTGATTTTTTGTACCGTACCTTTTTACTGTTTTAAGATGATAGTTTATTAGGAAACATTATTTCTTAGGCATTTTGATATTGATACAAGAAAAATGATTTGTATGTCTAAGACTTAGACCTAAAATTAAACCCAAAGATGTGATTAGTGCATTTGAAAGATTAATTGGTGAAAAATGATAAAAGAGAAAAAGTGTATTACACTTGTCAAAAAATGAATAGTGTAAATAGGTCTAAATATCACAACTCTTGATACAAATATACAGATCTACTGAATACACTGATTCGTGTAAAAACCAATATGTATATAATATAAGTCCGAGGAAATCCGCAAGAAATACGGATTACCCGAGTCGTATCCCGTGAAGGAGTGAATGGAATCGTTGAAATTCGATTCATGAAATCGTGTTGTGAAAAGTGGAAATTGTAAAAATTGTGAATGAGAAACTCAACTTATGAAAAGTAATCACAAATAATGCAGAAGGTACAAGCTATATATGCACAAATGATTTAGATCTAAAAACGGAAATTCAAACGCGATTCTTAAAACGTAACGTACGAATTAAAACGTAACTTTTTAATGAAAAATTATCCTAAAAATATGAAATAATTTTCTAAAAATCTTAAACTACTTAAAATAATTTTGAGAAAAAGAAAAATATTTTTTATGAGTTTTTATTTATTTTCTATGAATTTATTTCTAATTTTCGAATATAAAAAGTAATTAAAAATAAGAGAAATTGTAAAAATAAAAGAGAAAAATACAAAATAAATTTTGAAAAATCTAAAATAAAAGAAAAGAATTATCTAATATATTTTTGGAATTTTAAAGACTTCAACTGATTTTTATTTGATTTTTGTCTATTAAAAGGTATTTAAAAATGTTTTAAAACTAAGATTAATTGAGAAAAATAGTAAACTAATTCAGAAAAATATGAAAAATTCACAGAAATTCAAAAATAATAAAATGAACTTGAGAAAAAATTTTGAAATGAAAATAAGCTGTAGAAGTGCTTATTGAGTCCAAATCAGCTTATCATAAGTGCTTAATAATAAGCACTTGTGACAAAACTTTGTGAAACTGACACAGAAGTTGTGTTAAACTCAAATAAGCTCTAAAATACAAAACTCAGATCATAAGAAGCACAGAAACACAGGTATGAAGCAATAAGCAGTTTCTAATAAGCAATGAAATAAGCAGATGTACACCAAGAAAAGCCAAAAGTGTAGGACTTATGTGAAACACTAAAACACACTCAACTATACTTAGAATCAACAATTAAGCTCACAATATAAGACGAAAATCACCACTGCATGTCCAAGTTCACATCAGCAAACTTGGCTAGAAAGTACTAACTTGAAGATCAATATAAGCTCACCTAATAAGCTACAAAGTTCAAAATTAAAGGGGCAAAAGCTACTCTACTAAGCTGAGATTCTAAAAAGTATAAAAGCCCTATCAGAAATCATTAATTGCTAGTCTAATTGAAAGCTAAATCAGGTGCATATACTGGTCACTTATGCTGATACATTAGTTCAATGCTGACTTTAATCACTACACTACAACTTTGACTAATCTAAATTCTATTGATCAATTTAACTTTTATTTGTTATAAGAAACTGATTTAACACTTGATTAGACTAACTTATACTATGTTACACCTACTACACTAATTTCACTAACTGATTTACTATTACTAGCAGTTAAGATCAATTAAACCAATAGTTTGACTATTTGTAACTATACTACTTTTATTATGCTAAATTTAAGTAACTCTAACCTAATGTATCCTAAGTGTGCAGCTAAATCAGTTAACAAACTACAACTCAACTCAGTATAAAACAGATCCAAACACTACCTTATTACTGTCTATAACTATGGAACAATGATTTAAACTACAAAACTCAAAACTAATGATCAATTTAACTAGAATAACACTACCAGAAGCAAAATGATCAATCAACAACAGCTATAATCTACTGAAACTCAGAAAACAGATCTACATTAAAACTCATCAAAAGCTTATTGAAATTTGTGAATTGTAAACAAAATTACTTACTAAACCACCCTTAGCATGAACAAAGGGTTTTCCACAGAAGCCTGTCTCTAGATAGGCTAAGCTCTTCCTTGTCTCAGCTTAACATATCAATGTACACCATGAATCATCACCAAAGTATGGCAGTTGACTTTTGTTGACCTTTTATTAAAAGTGAATAAGATCTGTTGTAAACTAAATCAACAAGCTAACAATAGCTATGAAGCTAAAATAAGCTGTTTTAAACTACTAAAAAACTTAATTGAAAGCTGAAGTTACAGAAACTATTTTTGTGTTTTTGTATTTTTATGAAACTTTTGAACTAACTAAAACTGAATTGCAATGAAAGAGTAAACAAGATGATTTAAAACTGAGATACTGCTGAGAATTAAAGAGATAAAAGCTGAATCAATAAGGTAAAACAATAAGCTAAAATGATTGATCATAAAACAAACTTCATTAAAATAAAGGATTACAATGGAAAAGGAAATTACAATACTAAAATTGAGAAGTAAATTGGGCAGAGTTTCACTACTCTAAACTCCACCACCCTAAAACAGATTACAAGCTATCCTATTTATAGTAAAAGAGAGAAGGTTCTAGTAGGGAGGGGGTCACGGATTGCCAGCTTGGCAATCTGTGTGATATGTGCTTCTTCTGAGATCATCCAAGCCATCTAATCATATACCAATCATTCCCCTCAGCTAATCACCCTTGGATCACTATTTGTGACGCGTTCCTCCCAATCATGAGCTGCCACGTATCCATAGGTGTGCTAGTTTGAGTCTGACAACTTCTGACACATCTGAAAGCTTCTAGAAACACTCGAATTTGACCCTTATACCCTTAATTGTGGTGATTTTGTACAGAGTAAATTCTAGGGTTCAGTGAATAGTAACTAGTTGATTTGGGGATCAATTTGGGGGGCGGGTAAAAGGGTATTTTATTATATTTTGATATGTTTGAATGAGTGGTATATGGGATGTTGACCGTGGGGTTTGGACTCGGGTTTTTAGTATTATTTTGGGCCTGGATTGGTTTGAAGCTTGGGCTTTGGAATAACTTTAGACTTAGCATATGTGGTTATAATTTCAGCTTTTAACAAGGACCAAATGTGTGAAAACTGAAATTCCAAGGACTAAATGTGTAATTCTTCCAAAATTTGATCCAAGGGCTTTTAATGTGATATTGTGATTCATGGAGGACCAAACTTGTAATTCTTCAGAAATATTCTTCAAAGGACCATAACAGACAACTTCTGAAACTTGGAGGACTGAATCTGACAATCTCTTGAAACTTCAATATGGGACCATTCTGACAAATCTCAAATCTCTTAAGTCTTCTTTAGGCTTTATAGGCTCAGTTTTGACCTTCTTTGACTTATCTGCACTCATTCAACTCTCGTGCTCGTTTTTTGCCGATTTTCATATGTTTTTCGTCTTTTATTGAAATATCCGTACCTGCACATTTACAATCACAAAAAACACACTTTCTTTGGCGTTTTAGGTTAGTTTTTGGATTATTAGGTCTTATTTTGGTAAAGAAAAGGTGAGTAAATAAGTACTCACCATATACAAATCAACGTGATATTCAACTCAAAGAAATTAGATTAATTCAAACTCATAACTACAACAATATAAATATGTACCAAACCAGTAGCTAGACGAGTATCTATACATAACAACGAGATTTTCTAGTGACAAACAGTTATAGTTACAAAAAATGTCACATAATTACACGTAACCAAAAATCAAATAAGCACATAACCAAACCGAACACCCCTAAGGTGCAATTTGGTTTGAGGCTTTTGACCTTGGGAATACTTTCAAAGAAAAATAAATTGTTTGGTTGAAGATTTGGAAATCAAACTATGATACTATGCCTTCCCTACCCATAGAACCATACTTTATCAAAATGGAGGTTTTTGACTTTTTGTCAACCATTCATGTGAGGTTCCATTATATATTTTTATTTATATCACACATTTTTAATAGTAACACATTATACCATTATACTAAGCATTGGGCTACTCCACCCAATTGCTACTTCCACACTTTATGGGAGGGCTTTCCCTATATAATTTTATATCCAAAATTGCTACTTCCACACTTTTTAGCACCATCTACAGTAGCCTATGTGGGGATATACAGTGTTAGGAATAGTGAATTGCTACCCCCCACACTTCTTCTTCCACTCCCTCACAGATACAAAAACAGGTTCTCGATCTTTCTTCCTTCCTATCTCACACACGCAAACTCACACACACTCACAAATTCTACACAAAATTGCCTTTTTTGATGATGATGATCTACACACACGCAGTTACAATCTACAAAACCTGCTTTGGTATGTGTTTATATCAGATTCGGTTTTTTTTTTTTTTTTTTAATTTTTATTATTATTATTATTATTATTATTATTATTATTATTATTATTATTATTATTATTATTATTATTATTATTATTATTATTATTATTATTATTATTATTATTATTATTATTATTTTTTTATGTTGGGTGTGGATTGCAATTGTGTTTCTATGCAATGTTATGTGAGTTATGTTGTTGTGTTGCTTCCCGAACGACAACCATGTTCCTACACTTTTGAATCTACTTTATCCGCTGCGAGATGAAAGAAGAGTTGTCGGTTCAGGAGGGAGCAGGAAAAATAATAAAGGCTCACTAGTTAGGAGGGAGTAATAACCTAACCAGACCATTACAGTTGAAGTTCAGAGCTATAAAGACCTTTGCCGTCAGTGTCAAAGATCATACACCGAGATCGTCAGAAGAGAGAACTTCAAGTCTGCCTGAGTATCTAGACTACAGAGACTCTGCGCTTCAACAACGTCAACATAGTTTACTATTGTTGTAATGTAATGTACATTGTTTATGTATTTATAGGTCTCATGTAACCATTCACGTGTGACGATATCTTGGAGGGAGATTGTTAGCCTCGCTTTTTTATAAAGATAACGTCACACAAGTGAATTGGACTAGATTAGAAACTACAAGGACTACTATTGTCAAGTGGGCAAACATGTAGTGTAAGGAGCCTATAAATAACCCTCATGACTCTCCATGAGGGGTGTGGGAAAGTGTGCGTGTAAACTTCATATTGTCATTTTAATATAAACCCTTTTCTCCACCTTTCTCTCTCTACTTTCTCTCTCTAGAACCATGATGTATTTTGATCAACCTCGACCTCCGGAACGTGTTTCTTGGTTATAACAAGTGGCATCAGAGCTAACCGGGGGCGAATCGTGGGGTTTTTGGGTGTAAAATCGTGTTTTTTGGTGTTTTTTCTCGGAAAAATTACGATCTTATCGAGTTAGGATCGTGTTTTTAGCGAGTTAGAAAATTTTTTAGCGAGTTAGAAATTTTTTTTAGCAAGTTAGTAATTTTTTTAGCGAGTTAGAAAATTTTTTAGCGAGTTAGAAATTTTTTTTAGCGAGTTAGAAAATTTTTTAGCGAGTTAGAAATTTTTTTAGCGAGTTAAAAATTTTTTAGCGAGTTAGAAATTTTTTAGCGAGTTAGAAAAAATTTTTAGCGAGTTAGAAAATTTTTTAGCGAGTTAGAAATTTTTCAGCGAGTTAGAAAATTTTTTAGCGAGTTAGAATTTTTTTTTAGCGAGTTAGAAATTTTTTAGCTAGTTAGAAATTTTTTTAGCGAGTTAGAAATTTTTTAGCGAGTTAGAAATTTTTCAGCGAGTTAGAAACATTTTTTAGCGAGTTAGAAAATTTTTTATCAAGTTAGAATTTTTTTTTAGCGAGTTAGGGAAAGTTTGTGAGTTAGGGATTATTGGTTATCAAGCTCATATTTGGCGAGTTAGCCATTATACCTTATCGTATATCAGGTAAGGACTTCACTTGGGACTTACCTAAACGAAACTCTGCCGAAATTGACTTAGGATATCAAGTAAGGATATGAGATTTTGAGTAAGGAAATAACCAAAGTGTATCACATAAACAAAACCCTAAACCTCATCGTGTAACTTAAGCATTGATCTATTACCCTAAACCCTAATTTCCACTTCACCTAAAACACTTGATATAATTGGTAAACATTTTACAGAACATGATTCAATTTCTTGTTTCATTATCTTAATACCAATATATCACACACCAAAAACACACCACGTATTGCTTAAAAGATCCTAATTAAGAAATCACAATCAAATGACAATGGCTAATATCGGATTTTTGTGACTACGGAGTTTTTGTACGATATTGCTTATTTGGGTTTCAAGTTCATTTCACGGACATGTGTACTTATTTATCTCAAAGTCTAGGGGTGGATGGATGCATGACTTTCGGAGATACTTGTTTGGGCAAACACTGGTAGAGATAGTGATTAAGACTTGGATTATCTAGTTATACCCGATGTAAGGAGTTACATTGTAGTACTCATAGCTATCACTTTAAGGAGTTACGTTGTAGTACTTAGTGTCACATGAAGTTGTGGAGATTCCAACAGGTGGATATTTTATATACTGTTTGTTGGTTTGGGTATGTGGCACTACCTATGCTTAAAGGAGTTACATTGTAGTGCTTAGTATAGGTTCTTAGTCACACCTTCGTACAAGATTAAGTCACATATTTATGAGATGTTTTGATGAGTGTGTAAATACTCATCATTTTTACCATATTTTAACTGCCAAAACGCGTGAAAACACTCAAGAATACATCAAAATAATGAAAACATCCCAAAGATCGTGTTTTATGTGTTTTAAATGCAAAATGATTGAAAACAAACGAATAACGAACAAAGTTTGCATAATTGGCAGTTTCAGTCCCCCAACTTTCAAAATTTATCAAAACTAGTCCCTAAGCGTTTATTTTGAAAGAAAAGTCAAACCAAGTCTTTAAAAATCAAAAGTTACTAAATAACGATCTTTGGGTGAAAAGCTTTCAAAAGTGTACAAGCTAAGTCCTTGGAACTTAAATTTTGGCAATTTTGGTCCCCGGATAGTTTCAATTTGGAAAATAAGCATCAACGGACCTTGTGGAAATGGAATGTGGTAAGCTTGGTCCATGGATAAATTCTCAGTGCTCGGCAGATTTGGTCCCGGGAATTTCAGCAATTACAATTATGGTCCTTGTGATTTTACTAAGTAACAACCAAAGTTACAAATCCAATCCAAAATTACAAATCAACCCAACACACACCAAAAAAAACCCTTGGCCCGGCAACACCCCAAGCCCAACTCCACACCCAACGCTTTTAATAAAAACACCCCAACCCTAAAACCTTTTAGGGCATGTTTGGTAGAGAGAATTTCAGAGAATAGAAATGAAACAGAGAATATAAATTCAGAGAATAGAAATCAGTAGAGAATTTTGTTCAATTCTAATGTTTGGTAACAACAGAGACTTGACCTGAGAAATGAAAAAAAATATATATATTTGTTGATTTCAAAAAATGATTTCTATTACATGTCATCAGTAGAGAATTTTTTATAAGTTATATATTTTTTTTAATTTATTTTTTTTAAAGATTTTATGTTTTAAAAAAACTTATTTTTTTTAAAATTATTTTAAAAAAATTTAATTTATTTTTTTATAAACATTATTTAATTTTTTTTATTTTTTCTAAATAACAATTCTAAAAAAATATATTTAAAAAAATATTTTTTTAATTTATTTAAAAAAACTTATTTTTTAAAAATTTATTTAAAAAAAATTAATTTATTTTTATAAAAAATATTTTTTCTAAATAACAATTCTAAAAAAATATATTTAAAACAAAAAATATTTTTTTTAAAATTATTTTTTATAAAAAACTATTTTTAAAAGAAAAATATTTTTAAAAAACCTATTTATTTTGTTAAAAAAAAAAGCCATCGAGAGTTCCCATTTCCACTACAAACAAGATGGAAATGAAAATACAAAGGAACAAATTCTTGAGAATTCCAATTTCTCCGCTTTTTTATTTCTCTGCCTAACCAAACACGAGATATGGTGCCATTTCCTTTTCTCTACCTTCAACTCTCTCTACCAAACACACCGTTACACGTTTTATAATTAAACGTATCTTCCCTATCTCCCATCTCTGATCAGTCAAACCTAAAAACCACGTCCCTTTTTACCCAGCGTATCACCATCTCCATCCCTTCCACATCGTGACTCACTTCCCTCCAAGCCTACTCCATCACCATCACTCACACCTCCCCAAAGCTTCCACCATTTTGTCCACCTCTCCTCTTCCCAATCCCACTAACCTCACAAACTTGTACCTAACACCATAACTAGTCACGAGATACCACTGCCAAGTCACCAATCCACAACTTATATTGGTGCCAAAATTGAAGATAAGGGCTGAGATGGCTTCTACTTTAATCGAATGGCTGGGAAAGAAGCAGAGAAGCATCCAAGACGAGGAAGGAAACCCTAGTTCTAATTTAGTATAAAGAGAATTTTGTAAGCCTTAATAAGGCAGTAGATGATAGTAGGTAGTAGTTTTTAATTTAAGTCTTTTAAAATTTGTTTTTAGTTTTTCTTGTACTCAGTTCAAAAATTTTAATTCGAAACTTAATTCTTTCAACAAATGCTTATTAGCTTAAATTACTGCTTATTATTGGCTTATTGTTAGAATCACTTTTACAACTTGTGACTTTTAGTTCTGATGCACAAAGTCAGTTTGTTGGAGGCTAAAAACCATAGCAGTCCCCTTTAAGGACTGTTTGGCACAATTGAATTTTTGGAATAAAATAGTTTTGGACCCCTTTTCCCAAATTCAGTAAGTTTCCTTTTGAAATTGTTAGTAGTTTTGAAATGTTTAGTTAGTTTTAAAGTATTGCTGAAAGTCTCTCTTTCAAAACTATTTTTCCCTTATTAGTAGCTTAAGTGGGGTCTTGATAGAGGTTTATTTAGTTGTTGTTCCTACTTCAGTTAAGATCCGATTAGTAGTGCATTTAGTTTAGTGCTTGCAGTTTACTTTTCGTGGCGAAAATCACCCATTTTAGACCCCTTGTCAACTGTTGCATCAGTTGGAGTATGTCCCGTTTGGTACCCTTCTCAGCAGTACGTTAAGCCCAGATAAGTACCCATTAGTTTTTGCTAGTTTGTTTTTACAATTCAAATGCTATTTTTGTTCTTAAGATTTCATTAGCTTGCAAAAATCTTACCCCTAAGTCATCTTTTTAAAACCTGCTACAGTCACCAAATTCCACCCAAACAGCCCACCATAAGCAGCTCCCAACACCCCTTTATTCTACTATTTTTCATTCGCTCACCACTTTGCAAATAGGACTTAAGATTAGTTCATAGTTTATTTCCAGCTTGTGTTCATGCTAGTGTTTCTATTTTACTTTTATGAATTTTCTTTACAAGTTTTTACCAGCCCTAAAGTAGCAACCGTCAGGCCTGCTATGCCATTGCAACCCATTCACCACATCAGTTCCAATCCCGCCCCTTTTGATCTTGTTTTTAGCACAGTTTAAGTAAGACTATAGCTTTTATTTTATGCTTGCATGTAGTTAGTGATATGAACTTTAATTGTTTGAGCTTGTTGTGTATTTTGAGCTTGTTGGAATAGCTCAGTGTGGGCTGCAAAACATACCCAAACTGCAGTCCTACATCAGGTCCCGGACTAGCTCCAAATCAGCTCGAGCTAGGTCCAATTATTCCTTTGTTGAGTGTTTATCCATTTATGTTATTTTCACGTACTAGTTTGTCCAAGTAGATAGCCTTTTGATTGCTCAGAGTACCCACCCAATTGGACTGTTTAGATGGCATTATCTGTTAGTTTATTCATTCACTACTGCTTATTTGCCCTTGTTTTTTTTAGTTGATTAGGATAGATTTGAGGTCATTTTGATGTGTATTAGAATGTATCAAGCTTGTTAACTCTCGGTTATGTTTGATCAAAAGTATGGGTTGTTGTTATCTGATTATTGGTGTTAGATTGGATGTGTGGTTGTCTTGATATTAGCTCTTGTGATAATTTGCACATTCTCTACTCACTTAGGATCTTAAAAAATCTTCACTTTTGCAATTTCCCTTTTATAACTGCTCATTGTGTGCTTTTCATTAACTTTTGTAGTTTTGAGATTTGCTTAATTAAGTGGTTCATATAAGTTGGTGTAAGAAAGTTTGAAAAATAAAAATCATTTTGAAAAAGGAGGTGTACCAGGATCGAACCTGGTACCTCTTGGCTCCAACAGAAATAACAGACACACAAACACCCACCATCTGTGCTACGCTTGTTTTTGTTATGTTTTTCCCTAGATGGTCCTTTATAGTAGCTTTAGTTTTTAGCTTATTCAACATTTCAGCTTATGTTTGCTTATTCCCTGCTTATTGCAACTGATTATTTCATATTCTTATTTTTCCTAGTTTAGTTTTACTTTTATTTACTTGCAAACACATTTTCAGAATTTTAAATTTAGTTTTAGTATTTTTTTTTATCTTTTTATTTAGTTTAAATAGAAATTAAATCATAATAAAAAAATATAAAAACAAAAAAAATGTTTTTCTTTTTCTCAAAAATTTCTTTTGTCTTTAGAATCGTAGGAAAATTTATTTCACACCCGTAGGACTAGTGTAGCTTTAAATTCACTTTTTAATTCGCGCACTCGCGTTTTCCTTTAATTAAATGTCGCGTTTTTTAAAATTAGATTACGTTTAAGGTTCCCTAGCTTCTTAATTATCATTCCCGTAGGATTTTGAGCAGATTTTAAGTTCTAATTTCCATTACCTTGTTTGTGTTTATGTTTTAGTTACGTTTATTTAATTTTTCGTACGTTATTTGTAATTTCTCATAATATCACAATACAAAATAATCAAACCATTCATTACAAGCATTTTAATCTCCAAATCTCACACGATATTGCCCATTCACACCTCGTTGGGACACGACCCGGGTAATCACTTACCCGGTATCACATATATATATTGTATTCACGAGTTTTCGCAAGTCTTCCTTTTCCTAAAGGTTGATTCGTGAATTCCACTCACGTCTACCTTGTATATTTTTGATACGCACTCAAAAAAGCATTATCATGTTTACTTCATTCTCAGATTGGTTATATTGGGTTCTCTCCATACAGTGGTCATTTACTAGCTGGTTGGAATTTGAAGAGGTCGCTTATAGGTTGAAGAGAAGAGAGGAGATTGTAGATAACGAGAGTCATATCTTAGCGACATATACTCATAGAATGTGCTTCAAAAGGCTGTTATGGCTATTAAATTGCATTAGAAGTGTAAAGTACATGTAATTGTATGGCATGTACACAAGATAATGATGATTCCGATAACTCGCAACCATCAAGAGGGAGAAGAACATGCCAAAAGAAGTAGTGTTTCGTCTTCAGTACGTTGGTTGATCGAGGGAACTGTGCTTAATACCAGAGAAGTACCATAGGTACCAAGTATGTGTGCATCAGAGCTTATTACCAACCTTCTATGCAATGTTATGTGAGTTATGTTGTTGTGTTGCTCCCCGAATGACAACCATGTTCCTACACTTTTGAATCTACTTTATCCGCTGCGAGATGAAAGAAGAGTTATCGGTTCAGGAGGGAGCAGGAAAAAGAATAAAGGCTCACTAGTTAGGAGGGAATAATAACCTAACTAGACCATTACAGTTGAAGTTCAGAGCTACAAAGACCTTTGCCGTCAGTGTCAAAGATCATACGCCGAGACCGTCAGAAGAGAGAACTTCAAGTCTGCCTCAGTATCTAGACTACAGAGACTATGCGCTTCAACAACGTCAACATAGTTTACTATTGTTGTAATGTAATGTACATTGTTTATGTATTTATAGGTCTCATGTAACCATTCACGTGTGACGATATCTTGGAGGGAGATTGTTAGCCTCGCTTTTTTATAAAGATAACGTCACACAAGTGAATTGGACTAGATTAGAAACTACAAGGACTACTATTGTCAAGTAGGAAAACATGTAGTGTAAGGAGCCTATAAATACCCCTCATGACTCTCCATGAGGGGTGTGGGAAAGTGTGTGTGTAAACTTCATATTGTCATTTTAATATAAACCCTTTTCTCCACCTTTCTCTCTCTACTTTCTCTCTCTAGAATCATGATGTATTTCGATCAATTATTATGAGTTACACATTCATGAGAGGGTTACAACACTTCGTCAAGAGCTCGATGAGGTTCAAAGTGCTCTAGACAAGGAACCTTCTTCTGCTACGTTACGTGAAGAGGAGACTGTATACTTAAATGCATTTACCCAAGCCACATTGGACGAAGAAAGATATTTGAAGCAAAAGGCGAAGATTGAATGGCTTCGGGTCGGTGATTCCAACTCAGGTTACTTTCACCGTTCGGTCAAGGCAAAGGTTAGTAGAAGTCGTATTGATTGTATTCGTGGTAATGATAATACTTTACACGAAGGAATATATGGTGCCTAATGTTTTTGTGGATCATTACAAAATGTTTTTGGGAGTAGAGGCTGCTGTTTCGGATTTAAATGTCCAGGAATTATTTATGCGAACTCTCAACAGTGACAAGGCGACATATATGATTAGGCAAGTTACCAATGAGGAGATTAAGGATGCAATCTTCAACATTGGGAATGATAAAGCTCCGGGTCCGGATGGGTTTACTTCCGTGTTTTTTAAGAAAGCATGGAATATTGTTGGAAATGACGTCTGTAATGCGGTGAAAGATTTTTTTTTCTAATGGACAGATTTTACGTGAGATTAATCACACAATCATTGCTTTATTGCCTAAGGTATCGACGCCTTCCGTGATTAATGATTATCGTCCTATCTCATGTTGTAATGTTATTTATAAATGCATTAGTAAAATAATAACAAACCGAATTAAGGATGGGCTTGATGATGTGGTTAGTGTGAACCAATCCGCGTTTATTCCGGGTCGTAGCATTTCAGATAATATTCTTCTAACTCAAGAGCTTATGCATAATTACCACTTGAACCGTGGTCCTCCTAGATGTGCATTCAAGATTGATATCCAAAAGGCGTATGACACGGTCAATTGGAAATTTTTGAAGGATATTCTTGCAGGGTTTGGTTTTCATGAAACGATGATTAAATGGATTATGGCATGTGTATCTAGCACATCTTTTTCGATTAATGTGAATGGCGAGCTCCATGGTTACTTCCAAGGGAAGAGAGGGTTACGACAAGGTGACCCGATGTCGCCTTACCTATTCACCCTAGTTATGGAGATTCTAACACTTATGCTTAAGCGTAGGGTTCGAGAAAGTGGGGATTTTGGTTACCATAACCGTTGTAGTAAACAAAAGATTATTAACATTTGTTTTGCAGATGATTTGATTATGTTTGCTAGAGGTGATTTACAGTCGGCTACTATTATTATGGAGGCGTTAGAAGAATTCAAGTGTGCTTCGGGGTTAGTGCCAAGTATTCCTAAAAGTACAGTATTCTTTTGTAATGTTGTCGATCATGTGAAGGCGTCTATTCTCCTGCTTATGCCATTTGAAGAAGGTAAGCTTCCTATAAAATACTTGGGTGTTCCGCTTATTTCGTCAAGATTACTCTATAGAGACTGTAAAATCCTTGTGGAACGTGTCCAAAAGAGGATAAATGATTGGAAGAATAAATGGTTATCATTTGCGGGAAGGCTTCAATTATGTCAATCGGTTATATCTTCCATGCATGTGTATTGGGCTTGTGTTTTTATTCTTCCAGTTGGCATTATAAACGAAATTGAGCAATTGATGTGCGGTTTCTTATGGTGCCAAGGTACTTTGCAACATGGGAAAGCGAAAGTAGCTTGGGATGATGTGTGTTTACCAAGGATTGAAGGTGGGCTAGGCATTCGGAAACTTGAATGTTTTAATACCGCTTTAATGTCTACGCACATTTGGAAGATCCTTACAAACAAGGAATCATTGTGGGTTCGATGGATTCACTCATATAAACTGAAAAATAGGAGTTTTTGGGATGTCGAACTTGTGGCTAATGTAAGCTGGGGATGGCGAAAGTTGCTGCAAATTCGTAACATTATTCGGCCACATATTTGGTTTATTATAGGTAATGGTCGTGAAGCTTCTTTGTGGTACGATACATGGGATACGCAATGTCCTTTAATCTCGTTAGTATCTACTCGTGCTATTCACAATGCTGGAATTTCTATTCATGCAAAAGTGGCAGATGTGATCTTGAATAACACATGGTCTTGGCCTGATAACTGGTACTCTCGATATCCCGCTTTATGTAATGTAAACGTTCCTATCATTAATGATCAGTTGGATTTGTTGAGATGGAGAGGTATAGATGGGCTGTTTTATTCATTCTCTGTTAGCTCGGTTTGGAAAACTATTCGTGATAGAGGGAATGAAGTTCAATGGTCATATATAGTATGGTCTAGATATTGTATTCCACGCCATGCTGCGCACTTGTGGTTAGTCATGAGACGCAGACTCAAAACACAAGATCGGCTAAAACCATGGGACGTCGGGGAAGATGTGGATTTAAGTGTTCTTCGGTGTCCACTTTGTAAGGTGCAACAAGACACTCATGATCACTTGTTCTTTGCTTGTAACTATTCATTTCAGGTTTGGAGTCGTGTTGTGCAAAAGGCGGACGTCCCTTGTATCTCGCCAATGTGGAGTGACATTATGGACTGGATTCTACCTATTGCCTCGAAGAACAATGTGACTAGTATTGTGGGGCGTTTGGTTGTTGCAGCTTCTTCCTACTACATTTGGCAAGAAAGAAACAATAGGTTGCATTCGAGCGGAGCTAGGAATGTGGAACAGTTGGCGAATGTTATTCTCAACATTGTGAGATTAAAGCTTGCGTCTATCAAGTTCAAGAGGAATGCTAGAGTTGCTAAACTCAAAAGCACATGGAACATAGCTGCTGATTGATCTCTTTGAAATTGGTTAGGCGTTTGGTTAGAAGATTTGCTTAATTGATGTATTTGTTGTGTTAAGTCTTCTAATAGGTGGTTGTCGTGTTGTGTTGAGCATGTTCAAAGCTCATAGTTTTTTCCTTTAGAGTGGCTCATTACCACTCTCTTGTGTTCTCAACGTTTTTATTAATATATTTACCGGGTATAATCCCTTTACCCAAAAAAAACATATATATGAAGTGAAAATTGAAATTAGGGTTTTCATCATAATTTAGGGGTTTTGCTAATTTCGGGTTTTCCATTATAAGTTTTAGGGTTTTTTTTTTAGAAATTCTGTTGTTTTGTTTGTGGTTAAGCTGGTGGGTTAATTTTGGTCTTATGGGGTTGCTTAGTTGAGTAATTTGAATTGTAATAATAATAAGAAAGATGAGTGGTGGAGCTAGGGGTGTAAAAAAAACGGTCAAGTTGGTCCAATTGTACTCCAAAGTGTGTTTCTAATTTGTGCGTAAATTAGTTAATTTCATGACTCTGAAAAATATTGGTTAATGTTACAAATATTAGTCATAGAAGATATCCAGAAATTACTTTGATAATCATATTTAGAACAACAAAAATTAGGTCACCTAATTATTCATTTTGCTTCAATATTGGTATGGCAACGATGAACTTGGAAACTGCTGTAAAGTGCAACGAAACCATAGTCAGCTATTGCCCAAATGCTACCATTAGTGTCGCTTGAAAAACATGGACACATTGTCACCAAAAAGTTATCAGAAAGCATTGATGCCAGTAAAAATATGACAGCATTAGAGCAAAGGAGTAAAAAAATATGGTAGCACTTGAAAGATAGCCCGCGTGTGTGCATATTCGTGTCTATGTTTGTCTCCGAGCTGATTTACAATGTTGGGCTTCTGATGATCAATGTTGAAATTGAAGGCGCGAGGACAGGCCGCTTTCATCCTGAAGGTGACATTCTCAATTTACTTTTAAACATATGTTGGTCCCATCCGGATCATATATGTATTCGAATCAAACCATGTCTATTGAACAAACACACAATACACAACCTCACGCTTTTGTATATAATGAATCTGTTTATGAACCTTATAAACGATGTTTTATTGATTGAAAAGGTTAAAGTTTACAATGAATTCTATCCCTATATATACTACATGAAACGTTGCCTTCAAGAGACATGTCGCTTCATCAAATAACCGTTGCAACCCTAACAAACGTTGCAACCTATAACTAACTACAATTGCCTGCGAATGGGCTTATTGGGTTAATACATTGGACCCATGTTGCAGGCTACTAACTTGACCCAATCACTAATATAACATACGAATTACATATACTAACTAACAATACATAAACACTAAACTAATTTACACAATAACTTCTAAACATGGATTAATGGATTATCATCCAATATTCCTCCCTAATTCATTAATCCATAGCTTCAATATCTTGATCTTGATCTTCAACAAGTCCAGCCCTCTAGCCTTTAGTCCATTAAAATCTGTCCATTTTTTCTTTGAACCAAAAATCACAAGTCTTAGGCCACAACCAAGTTGCACTCTGTTGTCTCGTTTCTCTCTTCTTCTTTGATGTTTCTGGAACAGCAACGATCTCCTTTTGTTCATTCTTAACAGCATCCAAGTCTCTCTTGCAATTTGCTTCTCTCCCAATACTTGTACTCTTGCAATCTGTTAGTCTAATCTTCTATCTTTTTTCTTAGACGGTTGCTTCTGTGTCCTGTCTCCTTCTGCACCTTTTTTTCTCTTTTCCTTCTTCCTTCAATCTTCTTGTTGCTTTCTTGTTTTCTTCAAAACTTTTCTTTGTTCTTCAATTCTGATTTTTTCACAGCCATTTTGATCATATAACATGATCATTCTTCACTTCTCTTTCTCTAATCTCCAGATTTGATCCCTGATCAAATTTCTTCTTTTTTCTGAATTAACTAATCTTCTGATCAGTTTCTGTCTCTTCTCTATTCTCTTCTCTATTCGACTTTTCTGAGTCTCTTGATCTTTTCTGATCGGTCTTGATTGATTCCCTGAATCAATCTCTTCTTCTCTGTCTCTGGTTCCCTGAACCTTTTGGTTTTCTTCTCTAAAACGATTCCCTGAATCGTTGTCTTTCTTTTCTTGATTAACCGGTATGCGCACGGTTTCTTCTCTTCTCTTGATTGATTCCCTGAATCAATCGGTCTCTTTGGATCTTTTACAATAGCACTATCAACCACTACTCGGATCTTTTACGTTAGTACCATCAACCTCTTCTTTCTCTTTCTCTGAAAATGATTCCCTGAATCGTTGTTGAACTTGATTCCCTGAACCAAGTTATTCTTCTCTTCTCTCTGGGTTTGATTCGAACTTCTGATGCTCTTAATACCAATGTTGGTCCCATCCGGATCATATATGTATTCGAATCAAACAATGTCTATTGAACAAACACACAATACACAACCTCACGCTTTTGTATATAATGAATCTGTTTATGAACCTTATAAACGATGTTTTATTGATTGAAAAGGTTAAAGTTTACAATGAATTCTATCCCTATATATACTACATGAAACGTTGCCTTCAAGAGACATGTCGCTTCATCAAATAACCGTTGCAACCCTAACAAACGTTGCAACCTATAACTAACTACAATTGCCTGCGAATGGGCTTATTGGGTTAATACATTGGACCCATGTTGCAGGCTACTAACTTGACCCAATCACTAATATAACATACGAATTACATATACTAACTAACAATACATAAACACTAAACTAATTTACACAATAACTTCTAAACATGGATTAATGGATTATCATCCAATAAAACATACTTTCCATATTTTTCTTCTTATGCTTTATTGCCGCTTACATTTTGAAAAATTGTGACTGGCAAACAAAGCAATCCACAGTTGGCTCATGCTGTCATGCTAAAGTGAAATTCTTTAGAAGTTCTGTGCTTCGATGTTAATTTTTGGAAACTGCCGTAGATATACAATGAAAATTAACAAGGGAATACCTCAGCTTGAAGCTGCAGCAGGATTCGGCCATGGTATATCACGGCTGCCTTGAAAGACCAAATCCAAATGTGCAAAGGGGTTCATATTAAGGATTTAAGGTGAGAATTGATGATTTCACTTCTTTTTTTTCCCTTTTCTTCTGTATCCCTAATTAATGATTTTACCTTTAAAACGTTAGTGTCTCACTTTTGATTTGAACTAAATCCATATGTTTCAGCTGGTGGAAACTGACGATGGCATAAAAGTTACTACATATCATGGTGAACAACTAATGGCAATACTTTTCGGCAGTGGTAAGTTTATACCACTAAGTTGCATGTAATATTAAAAGAATATTTGTAGTTAGAGTACGTAAAATGAATAAAATAGCAATATGAGGAAAAAATATCTTTGATCACGTAGACACTATCTGATCATTCATCAGCTGGACCATGTACATTGTTATGTTGTTGAGCAGCATTCTATTTTTGCGGGGTTCTGATTTGAAGTTTAATTTGATCTACAGGGAATAAGTTATGCGAAGTGAAAAGAACGCTTACAAAAAACGCAATGAATGTGACAGAAGTTGAGAGATCCACAACAACCGGTATAACTCAAAACACCTTTTCAAATTTAGCCTTTGATTTTTAGTTAAAATGATAGCATGTAACTGAACTATATATAATCTGTTGATAGCTTAATTTATTTGAACTAATTTGTAGATATAAATGATTTGTAGACACAACCAAGAGTAATTAAGTAAGTGGGTGTTTGACTGAGCTTATTTAAGCATCTTATTCAAATTTTTATAAAGCTAATGAGCTCATTTTTAACTGATTTTAAGTGTTTCAACTTGAGCTGATAGCTTATTTAAACTATAACCTTAGCTTGGTTAGCTCATAAGCAATTAAAACTGAGCTTTTTAGCTTTATCTAGATTTCTCTAACCTCAGAAATTTGTAAAATAAGCTCATAAACAAATACTTATTTTATACCTTATTTTAGTTGTTGTGATAAGCTCATAAGAAAGTGGGCTGACTAGCGTTCTGCATTTTCCATAAACTCATAAACCCAAAAAATAAGCTAAAAGAAACACGTATGGAATAGCCTACTATCAGCTATAGATGTAATACCAGAAAACCAATAGGTACACACTCAGACGCATCCACGTCCAGTCGCCAATGTGCATTTCATGTTTCATTCTTGTGCCTTTTCGTGGGTTCATATTTTGTTTTCAAAATGGGACATGAAGTACTGATACATGCCTATTCTTATATGTTATTGTTGCAGCACAAGCCACTGCGACATATGAGCGTCCCCACACCATGGATTCGCATCCTGGTGGACAGAGGCGCGACACACTAGGTATGCTGTCACCAGACTTTGTTTGTTGCGTTTGGTGAATTCATCTATAGGATAGGGTTACATGGTTGGTAAACTCAACCTGCAGGCCAAGCAAAAGGACGTGAAGGAAGCCCAGCAGAAGTCGTTTGAGCAACTGAAGCAACTATATAAAGAAGCTACAGCTGATAAATGTACATGTTGTTCTTATAAGTTAATTTGTAATTTTCCTTAGTGACATGCTAAGATAAAACTAAGAATTTTCCTTAGGGACATGCTGATAAATGTACTGTTGTTCTTATAAGGAAAATGTATTGTAATTTTCTTATTTTAGTATATTCAAATGGAAAATTACGCATAATAGTAACTTCGTCCCTCTTTTTTCTGCTAACTTGCGTACACACAAATCCCGCGGCAACGCGCGGGCTCAAAACCTCGTTATTTCTAGGCTTCAAGTCATATTTGTTTTAATAATATATTTAAGTGAACCCTTTTTATTATATAATAATATTAAATAAAAATCAATTCTCAATCACATGTTACAAAACAAACAATATTAATACTATCATTCAACTTTTATTTAAGAATCAAACCATTCCATCAATCTAAAATGCTTAAACCAAAGGGCCCTTATTTCTTTCGATCCATACCAAATCCAATACCACTAAAATCAGGGTGCGTTTGGTTTGTAGGTGGGTGCATAATCGAATTTAGATTTGGATTGGTTTGAAAGGAAATAAGGAGAGAGAAAGTAAAAAATTATTTAAATTTTATTTTTGTTTATATGCAAGTTTGGATATTATGAAATTAAAAAATTAAAAAACACAAAAAAAGAAAGAATAAATATGTGATTATAAAAAGTCAAAAATAATACACTTAATTCTTATTAGTTGGTTTCAACCATAGATGCCATGAAATCTATAATTCAATTCTTATGTGTCATAAACACTTAAATTTCTTTGAATCTACACCCACTCACACACACTCAATTACTCCGTATCTTATTTAAAATTTTACCGGTTAAGTAAAATTTGATTCGTTTCTTCACGAGATCCTCAGTCACACAAGATATTAAAAAGCAGCATCCCCTTGTGATTTCATTGTTTCATCAAACAAACCCAGGTACCAAATTTAACAGCTTTATTTAGGGTTGTCAATTTATTCATCAATCAGTCTATATACATTATTAACTGTTTGTTTCCCTTTTAATAAACTATTTAGTTTTACAACTTAGGGGTTAAAGCTTGTTGGGGTCAAGTTGGGTTTATCTGTATTTTTTTGTTTCTTATAGCGTTTGAACTGCTTTGATGAATAGAAAACTATATTGTGTGATGCACAACATGGATTTACTATATGGTGGAGATAAGGTTGTATTCATTCATCTGCCACTCAATGTATCTGTTCTTTTCATATGCAGGCCATTATTACAGAGAAATATGGTGCACAGGGATGTAATGTTGGTGAAGATGGCAGTCTTGCTCCTAATGTCTCCAGGCATGTTGACATGTTGTTCATTAATATGATGTGATCTTCTGAATGATCTATTGTTGATGTTGGGACCCTGATTATGCAGCTTAAAAGAAGGACTAGATCTTGTAAAGGAGGCAATTGACAGAACAGGCTATAATGATAAGATTAAGATTGCAATTGACGTTGCTGCTACTGATTTCTGCATAGGTAATGTTTCTCATTCCTTACAATGTGTCAACTTTTTCTGCTGATCACTTTAATGAGTTTAAACTTGACATTTATATTATCTGTATCAGGTACAAAGTATGATTTAGATTACAAGTCTCCTAATAAGTCAGGACAAAACTTCAAGTCAGGCGAAGATATGGTTGAAATGTACAAGGAACTATGTAGAGTTATATAACTATGTTAACAAAATAGGTTTGTCACTATGTTTAATGCTTCATGCAACTACATATAAAACATACGCATACCTAAGAAATCAGTGGCATTTGCAGAGGTTGACAAGAGAGTATCAGTTAACTGAGCAACAAGTGCTTCAAGAGTGACGCGTTCAAAATAGACGAAGGTGGATCCCTTTTGGGTTTGAAAGTCCAGTTTTTTTTCTGCCTTTTCTTAAAGAAACAGAAAAGCAAGCAACAATATTTAGCTTGAAAACTTTGTGATGATAAATACTTGAATTAACGAAAAAAAAATTATCGTAGGAAAAAGACCGGTGGGAGCTAAATATAGCAGAAAAGATCGAAGCGCAATTACGGAATACGGATATAACAGGTATATGAGTATGTCCATGAGCCACATGATAACAACTTAACTACCTTCTATTTATTTTATAAAGCAGAGTTGCCTTTAACAACCAATAGAAAAGATGGTCTTATCAGCTATTTCCAAATACACATAACCCCACTAAATAAGCTAAACACAAACACCCCTGTATATATATGCTCATTAAGTCATATTTTGTTACAAATATTTGATTTCATAAATTCTGTAAATGGAACCTTTCGTTGTTCCCTGAAGTAAGATTGTGAATTGCAGAATCAATGAAAACAAAGTGTAGCAGACAAAAGGGAGATTATAAATGAAGACAGATTTAGCAGTTTGTCAGGTGAGCTTATTCAACAGATCCTTTCATGTTCGCAGAAAGCGTATTCACCGGTTATGCAGAGGTAGTTTCGAATGTTAATATACATACATTTAGAAAAAGCTATATGTTTTAGGTTATAGTATTAGTGAGTGACTAACACTGTTATCGTCGTAGGTCACCAGCACTTTCACGAGCAGCCTGCAACAACAGATACTACACTGCCACCAACAGCTAGAGTTGGCCACCTCCATTTCATGTCACTGTCGGCATTGTAACACGAGTGCTAACGAATTGGTCATTAGCTTGAAGATGGTTTGTTTCCAACGGGATTTAGCAAAGAGGCGATATGTAAAAATTGAAGACAGGTGAGTTGTATAATCACTTTATAGAAGATATGAATTTCCAAGTTTTATTACAGCTGCCAAAGTATTCTACTCTACCTTATTTATAGATAATCATCTCGACAAGAAAAACAGGCCCAAAACGTCGCAAAATAAACAGGCGAGCCCGTAATGCGGCGTTCGTAGCCTTTCTCGTATATTCAAAACCACAATTAAGTCTTTGGGGATGTTGGGGGAGATGGCAAAGGCTCATTCTATCATATAGAAGGTCATGAGTTCGATTCATGCTAAAGTCATATGTCTCTTCATCCACCTTTTTTAACATTCTCCCTCTTATTTGAAATGTGTGGTTAAAAATCCTGTTCATTCTTCTTATTTTAGTTTTTCCCCCATGTTTCTATAAACTAGAACTACATCTATTGTTTGACGGGCAAAAAAAAAAAAAAAAAAAAAAAAAAAAAAATTCAAATCAACTACAATTAAGTTGGTTTTTTACTAACTTTTTTTTTTAATTTATTTATTTTTACCTATACCACCTATCTCACAAATGCCTCTAGCGAGACTTGAACCCACAATCTTTAGGTTGCTGGGGAACTATTAGAAAGCCTTGGCTATGTCAAAGTTGTTACATTTGGAGATCACTCTTTGGAGGTAGTATTACTTATGAATGTCTTTTTTTCACACACTGAGGTTTGTTATTTGTGTGTAAAATTATACACGTTGCACTGCTCTAATAGTGTTCATTTTTGCATTGATAGCTTATCTGCCGTTTGGAAGCTGGTAGTGATACGTTTGATGATGATCGAGTTGAAAAAAGGAGACCGAGAGGAACAAATTGCCTAAAGTGATTTAATTGTTACTTGATAGGTAAAACTGGTTGTTATCTGTTGTTAAAGAATATGACTATTCGTCCCAACTCGGAAGCGTTTGGTGTGGTGACCATGGACAGTTGATGCTTGCCAAAAAGAACTTTATTTTTATTTTTATTTTTAATTTTTTTTTGCTAAAACTTTTGTTTAACATTCTTCAAAGACACGGTTTTATAATTGATTCCGTGGAGTTGTCGGTTATCATTTCCACATACAAAACTTAAAATAGGTCAATTACTCACCACATTTTTTTCTAAGAATGACTCAAAAAAGTTGATAACATGCATACTCATGGACACATTTTTCAACTCCGGGTATGGTTGTTTGAAATTATCCAATTACAATGCACGACAGATCTCAGTGACCAAATCAAGTCGTGTAAACTTTGTGCCTTCATAAATCATCTAAACCTAAGAATTGTTAATTATAATTATTATTCAAATTATTGATATTGCAAACTCTTGTTAAGTAGTCTTGCTTTAAAACTATACATATTAACACATACACAACTACCTGTGTTGTGTTGCAAATTCTGACAAATTTACCGACTTATAGGGGTAAAAGAAAGTTTTGAAAATTTATTCTTTCAAAAAAGCGGATTTATTAAACCGTGTCAACCTAGGTCGAATAAAACCCATTGGTTAGATCTCGGTCTATAACAAGAGAAAAACCGATCACTTAAACCGGGTTTTAAAACATTGCATAATACAAGTACCATAACATTTACAACAATAAACCGGGCCATTGAAGTGGGCTAAAAATCGGGCCCAATGGTAATAGAGCCTATCCTATATTCCTATGTACAAAACATTTCCAACCAAACACAACACTCACTAGTTAGTTCCTGCTTTTGGTACGTATCATCTACCTTTGTTTCTTCTATCAATATATTAGTTTCATGTTCATTATTATTATTATTTGATCAACACCCACCAAGTGTTTGATGAAATGCCCCAATCATAATGTTACATTTATCATTTGTTTAACATTGATCAATCCATTATGTGTTTAGTAAACTGATTCTTATTTAGGTGGTGTTTGGGACAAATATGAACTTATAGATAGGCACAACCTTAGTAAGGGCCCATGTATTTGATTTAGCGGTTAACCCTCTTTTTTCTATTGAACACATATAATTCAGTTCTCCGCGTTTTGATATAGCTGCTGCTGTTTCTAACATTTCATTTCTCGTTTTGTAACGTCTAGTTGGTCATGGAAGGAGTGGATCGATTGAATGAGTTAAGGGACGAAATGTTGGTCAATAATATCATCTCTCGTTTGGACTGCACTACCAAAGAGCTGATCAGAACAACAACTACAATCTCAAAACGTTGGAAAAATCTCTGGACTTCACTTCCTCATCTCATTTTCTCAGATGAATATGACGTCCCAGATGTAGTAGTTAAAGAAACTGATCTCCATGGTTACATTTCTTTCATCGACAACACCCTAAAAAAGTGTCCTACAAATCTCAACCTCAAAAAATTCAAACTTGATATCAATTACAGTAGTCTGGTCAATTCTGAGTTTAAATCGCGACCAAATAGTTGGATTCAGTATGCTATTAGCCGTAACATTGAAGAGGTTGATTTAGAGTTATGCGATGTAGGAGTAGGGGAACGGTTTAGGTTTAGCTATGATGATGAGTTATTTTTCAACAATTTGTGTTTTTATCGTGTGAAGCTGTCGTGGTGTCTGTTTAATCCTCCTAATGGTGCAATTAGTTGGGAAAGACTTGAGTGTTTATGTTTATCTTTTGTGACTCTGGATGAAGATATGATTGAGAAAATATTATCCGGAAGTCCTTGCTGATTGATGTTACTTCAAAGAGTGTTAAGAAGCTAGTGTTCTCTGAATACTACTATGATGCTGCATCATATGAGGATTATATAGATTGTATCAAAATCAATGCTCCTTACATATCGTCACTAACTATAAAAGGTGAGTTGGTTTTGCGGGAGCTTGTGTTGCTTAATGTGTCATCTTTAGTGGAAGTCAACTTAGATTATTCGATCAATTGGAGGGAGTATGTGATATTCGAGGAAGAAGTGTTTAAAGGACTTTTAGAAAGCCTTGGCCATGTCGAAGATATTACATTTGGGGATCACTGTTCGGAGGTAAGATAGCTCACAAATGTCGTTTTCTCATGCACTCCGGTTTGTTTTTAGTGTGTAAAATTATACACGTTGCACTGCTCTAATAATGTTCACTTTTGCATTGATAGCTTCTCTCTCGTTTGAAAGCTGGTAGTGATACGGTTGATGATGATCGAGTTGAAAATGGAGATCGAGAGGAACAAATTGCTTAAAGTGATTAAGTGTTAGTAGTTGATAGTTAAAACCTATTGTTCTCTGTTGTTATTGTCAAAGAATATGACTATTCGTCCCAACTCGGAAGCGTTCGGTGTGGTGGCCATGGACAGTTGATGCTTGCTAAGAATTTATTGACACTCCATCGAGCATCTCCAATAGCCGAAATAGAACTCTGCTTTTTTGGTATTTTTTAAACTTCTGTTAACTGTGTAATCCTGTGTTTTTGTTAGTACTCTGGTTATACACATTGTTGACAATAATTGATCATTATAATAACATCATGTAAGCACGCCTTATTATATTTGCTATTGCTATAATTATCATTGAGTTAAACACGTCTGGGCATTTGTTGTAATTGCAAGGCTCTTTACAAGAAAACAAACATCATGTTCTGATTGTTGAGCACCATCTTGTGCATCTCTATTTTGTTGCGTTCGAGCTGCATCTTTCATACTTTTTTTTTTATTCCATTCCCACTTTCCCCGACACGTCTGATTATAGATGAGTTGTTACACTAGAAATTGCTGGTAAGCATACAGTTCCACTATGAATATCGAATAGGTGTACGTGTACCCCCTTATTAATTGCTGATATCTCAATGTAAGGAAAGGGCAAACTTTATGTAACCAGAACTTCAGGAGGTGTGAATTTACAAACTTATTTTATAATTTGGCAATAATATATAAATTCCTAAAGCGTGTTGCGATTGCTTGTTTGCTTGCATATAGGTGGATTTTTAGGATCAGTTGCTTATGTTAGTCAAGCTACAAAGTATTTTCAGGTGAATCCATCTCTTCACCTTTCCAGTGTTTGCTTAAACTGAGTGGGTCAGGCGGGTTAGGTAATGGGGTAATCAGGTCATAACCCATTAGTCATTTTTAGTTGTAATTAGGTCATAAGACTCGTTTAGTTGTAATCAGGTCATAACCCATTAGTCATTTTTCAATGTAGTTATATAGTATAGATGTGTCATGTGTGCTAAGGTCTACTGAAATGCCTAAAGATATAAGTCTTCTCAACAGTTTTTTGGGTTAGGCAATGCTAGATAGTATTCTAAGAATTGATGGAACAGTAGATGAATAAAAGGTTTTGTTTTATTTCTTACTGAAATCAATGATGAAAACAATGGAATAAATATAGTTACAGCCATTGACCTTTCCGTAAATCACTCCTCTAAATATGGAGATGATTGAAAGTATTAAAGATAGGAAATCAAATATAAAAAAGAAATATATGTGAAATCCTATATTCCCCCTCAAGATGGAGCATGCAAATCTGCAATGCCAATCTTGCCAAGAAGAAAGTTCAGCTGATGTGCTGTAAGTCCCTTTGTTAGCAAGTCTGCTATTTGCATTTTACTGCTGATTTTCATTGGAATGATTTCTTTTGATTCGACTCTTTCACGTACAAAATAATAGTCCATCTCGACGTGCTTTGTTCTCTCGTGGAAGACAGGATTGTTGGCTATGTGTCGAGCTGCTTGGTTTTCACAAAATAAGGGGGTGGGCAATGGATTGTGAACTTGTAACTCACTGAGCAACCATCGAACCCAAATAATCTCAGTAACGGTAGAAGCCATTGCCCTGTACTCGGCTTCAGCTGAAGAGCGTGAGACTACGGATTGTTTCTTTGTTCTCCAAGAAATAGGTGTCCCACCTAGCAAGAGGAAATAACCAGTACGTGACCGCCTCGTGTAGGGACATCCTAACCAGTCAGAGTCGCAATAAGCAGTTAAGACGGGATCTCCTGCTTGAGAGAGGAGGATACCTTGGCCCGGTGTGGCCTTCAAGTACCCAAGAACACGATTCACTTCCTCCAAATGATTGTTTCGTGGGTCGGCTACAAACTGGCTTAAAATATTGACGGAATATGTAATATCCGGCCGAGTGGCTTGAAGGTAAAGAAGGCGACCGATGAGTCGGCGATATTGACTCGCATCCACTCGTGATTCACTTTCTCCTTTGTCTAATTTCAAGCCTTCTTCAATGGGAAAGGAGCTCGGTTTACACCCCAACTTCCCGCTATGTTTCAGAATGTCCAACGTATATTTTCGTTGGCTTAGAACTAGACCATCACTTGTTTTTGCTACCTCTATCCCAAGGAAATACTTCAACGGACCGAGATCTTTAACACTGAATTCATCGTCAAGTTGTTTTTTGGTTTCTTGAATTTTGGTGAGACTATTTCCAGTAATGATCACATCATCCACATAAATTAGAACGACCACCATTATGTTACCTGTCTCATAAATGAATAGCGAGTGGTCTGCCTTAGATTGTCTAAAATTTAGACTTAAGAGAAAGGAGGTGAACTTGTGATACCAATTACGTGAAGCTTGCTTCAACCCGTATAAAGACTTTCTGAGCCGACAAACACGAGTGTCATTATCATTAGAAAACCTTTGAGGGATTTTCATGTAAACTTCCTCATCTAGGTCTCCATGCAGGAAGGCATTGTTCACGTCAAGTTGATGGATAATCCATTCCCTTTTAACTGCCACTGCTAATAAAATGCGAACGGTTACCAGCTTAGCAACCGGTGCGAAGGTGTCATGATAATCTACACCTTCCATTTGATTGAATCCTTTTGCAACCAATCGAGCCTTGTATCTTTCAACTTCGCCATTCGGCTTGAATTTGATCTTGTAGACCCATTTCGAATCTATAGCTCGTTTTCCTTCTGGTAAATCTTCTAAAGTCCAAGTACCATTTTTCTCTAGAGCCTTGATCTCCTTCTGCATGGCTTCACGCCATCGAGCATCCTTTGCAGCTTGTTTAAAACACTTGGGTTCATCGTTATTAGTGATGGTCGCTAAGAAGGCTTTATGATTAGTGGAGAACTTATCATAAGAAACAAAATTAGAGATAGGGTAGCGTACCTTGGAGGTAACCTGATTGGATGTGGATGTCGGGTGTTTGACGGAAGGGGGAACTTGGACAACGTAATCTTTGAACTTCGATGGCTGAGATTTCGTTCGAGTGGGTCTTGTCTCAGCTTGGTTTTCAGCTTCATCAACCAACTCATTTATCTCATCCTCATTATTAAAAAACATTTCCTCAGCCTCCCCAACATCATTTTCATGGCCTGATTCATTTTCCACGTGCGGCTCATGTGAGACATCGTTGGGCTCGTTCCCTTCTTTATGGGTAGAATCCATTTCTGGTCTTGCACTGTTGGAGTTGGTTCATTGGCTTGAGTGAACTCTTGATGACAGAGGCAATCATGGCATTTTATTGGTTCCTCAGTACAATTTTTATTGATTTCTTGGATATCTTTGAAAGGGAATTTTTGTTCATAGAAATCAACATTTCTACTAACTATTATTTTTCTGGTCTCGAGATCAAGGATTTTATAACCCTTAGTTCCCGGGGGTATCCAAGAAATACCCCTGGTTTCCCCCTTTCTTCGAACTTATCTCCCTTTGTGTTGGTGTTTGTAAAATACGCGAGGCACCCAAAGACTCTTAGAATTTCATAATCTGGTTTTTGATTCCAAATCAACTCAAAAGTGGTTTTGTTTTTAATAACTTTGGATGGGAGGCGGTTAATCACATGCGCCGCGGTTAGGATGCATTCGCCCCAGAATTGTTTTGGAAGATTTGCATCAAACCTTAACGCACGAGCAGTTTCGAGCAGGTGCCTATGCTTCCTCTCGACAACGCCATTTTGTTGGGGAGTGTGTGGGCAACTGGTTTCCAATAGAATTCCCTTTTCGTTGTAAAAATTTAGCATGTTGTTAGATGTGAATTCCCCACCATTATCACACCTTATCCTCTTAATTTGTTTTTCGAATTGAACTTCAACCCTTTTGTGAAAATCCATGAGACATTTGCTGGCCTCACTTTTATGTTTAATGAGAAATACCCATACCGCTCTACTATAATCGTCAACTATTGTAAGAAAATAGTTGGCTCTTGTATACGACGGTACCCGATAACCTCCCCATATGTCACAATGAATTAATTGAAAGGGAGCATTGGTTTTAATATAACTAGAAGGAAAAGGAGTTCTGACATGCTTTGCTTTAGCACAAGAATCACAAAAACAATCAAAGTCAATAGTACTTGTTTTGTAAAAATCAACTTTAGCTAGTTTCCCTTTAGATGCATGTCCAAGTCTTTTATGCCATGTCTCAACTGTGGTTGCCATGGCTCTTCTTTCTTGAACCATCTTCATTCGGTATAGTCCCCCCTCGCATCTACCCGCACCAATCAAGTTCCTCCTCTGTAATCCCTGCATAACATAAAAATCAGGGAAGAATGATATGCAACATTGAAGGTCGTGACTAAGGCGACTAACGGAAAGAAGATTGCATTTGAAATCAGAAACATAGAGAACCCTTTTCAGTTTTGCTCCTCCTGGAAGGGTGTAGTCCCCTTTTCCTTCAACTGGAATCGATTCCCCAGTGGGGATAACAACAGGTCCCTCAAGAGAGGTTGCTTTCATGTTAACAAGAAAGTTAGATAAATGAGTTATATATTCGGTGCAACCCGAATCAATAATCCACTCACCTTCAAACTTTTCTTTATGAGCCATGTTAGCAGCAAGTTTTGCACTATTACCGTTAGCCGATCCAGAAAAGTGCTTCAGGAAGAGTTGGTAGTCCCCGTATGTCAATCCGGGAATGGGACTCGTCTCTGTCTCGACACATGCAGCCTTGGCTTTAGTCTTTTCTCCTTTCTTTCCGGGCCACCACTCCGGGTACCCGATTAACTTGAAGTAGCCCTCACGACTATGGCCATCTTTGTTGCATTCGGTGCAATGTTCAATTCCTTCTTTCACGGCTTTGGTTCCACTTCTTTCTTTATTCGGACCGGGAGGACCATTGCGCCTTTGAAAGGCCTTGAACGCAGCAGATTCATGTGGGTAACTATTTTCATTCGAGATGGCTCTTTGCCTCTCATCCTCGGCTACCATATGATATGCCGTGCCAAGGGAAGGGAGCGGTTTTGTGGCTAAAATCTGAGTTCTGATGACCGAGAACTCGGTATCCAAACCCATAAGAAATTCATAAAGGTGCTCCTTTTCTTGATGGCCGTTGATTTTCTTGCCAATATCACATTCACATTTATTACAGGTGCATCGAGGGAAGGGTTGTATGGATTGGGCTTCGTCCCATATCGACCGCAATTGAGTGAAATAAATGGACACAGAAGCACCACTTTGTCGAGTAGAGGCTATCTTTTGTTTCAATTCATATGCCCTAGGGGCACTCTCCTTCCCAAAACGTTCACTTAAATCTGACCATATTTTTGATGCTGTATCAGCATACTTCACGCTGTTTCGTATGTTCTTCTCCATGGCGGTTGTTAACCAACCCTTTATCATGGCATCAACGCGCATCCGTGGCATGTATTCCTTGGATGTTTTCTCCGGTTTCTTTATCGTCCCATCAACAAACTCTACTTTGTTTTTGGCAAAGAGGAAGTTTGTCATCTCTTGACTCCAATCGGCATAATTGTTTTCGGTGAGGACCTCGTTTACATGTAGTTGTTTGGGGTAGTCGGATGGATGGAGGTAATAGGGTGAGTCGTGTGTGATCCCACCGCCAGACCCTTTTCCATCCTCATTTTTGTTCTTATCATCTCCTGCCATCTTTTGGTTTGTGATTGATTAAGAGAGGTTTGTGAAAACCTGCTCTGGTACCATCTAAGAATTGATGGAACAGTAGATGAATAAAAGGTTTTGTTTTATTTCTTACTGAAATCAATGATGAAAACAATGGAATAAATATAGTTACAGCCATTGACCTTTCCGTAAATCACTCCTCTAAATATGGAGATGATTGAAAGTATTAAAGATAGGAAATCAAATATAAAAAAGAAATATATGTGAAATCCTATAAGTATCGCTTTTGACATGTCGTCTGGAACATCTTCTTGCTGTAACTAAGTTGTCCTGAATTTGGCATGTGTGCCAACTGCCAACCCACCCCAACAGTGGGTCAAAATGCAGAATTTAGTGGCAACTTAAGTCGCATTTTAGGAAAGCTGAAGATGAATAAATTACCATGACAAAAGCTGTAACAACACTATGCACGATTAGATTGGTCATGTTTCCAATTAGATAAGAAGCGAGCTCGATGGTGAACAACGTATATAGAAGATATTAAACACCTAAGTTTCCATAGCTGACTGTTGTAAGGGTGGCACTCACAATTGATAAATACATTGAATAGGTGTATCCCAGCTAAATGCTTATATCCCCAAAATTGGCTATGATAGATTGGATCCATGTACCCTATGAAGGGTTATGATGAGTGGCTATCGTAGAAGCAGCCTGAAATGCGAAAAACATAAACTGTAATAGTCCAAAATGGTTAGTCTATCAACATGCCGTCCGTTAACAGACATTTATCCTAAACTAATTAGGGGAAGACTTAACTGAAACTAAAACCTATGTTTAGTGGTGGGTCAAACCAGTTGGATGGGGTAATGGGTTGGGGTTAAAACAGTTAATGTTTTGGTATAGCCGAAATGGCTCATATTCACCCAAATGCATTTTGTCCAAAAAGTATATAGTATAATAGACAATTAGTGTGTGCAGTATGATCACTAAAAGTTAGTATATCATTTCAGTTTACCTTCTTAATCTTTTGTTATTATGATCTAAGAGGTGTTATGCATAAAAAATACATCCCATGTCCGTTTGACCCGCTTTAAAATAACCATTTTGACTTCACCTGTTTAGTGTAAAAGATGATTAATTAGGTTAAAGTGTAGTACTTGTTTTTTCTATGGAATAAAAATACCTGTCTAGATGATGTGTAGTCATGAGTTGAGAGAGGTGGACTAATGAGGTTTGCATAACAGAAGTAAGGAACATAACATAAAATTTGTAATAACAGGTATACCACAGCGGTCAAGGGTTCGATCCTCACTCCCTACAAAAGGCCGGAGGTCCTTTTCTACCTTAGGTAGAACCGGAAGCAGCCTCTCTACCTTAGGTAGGGGTATGGTTGTCTACATCTCAACCTCCCCCATACACCGTGAAAGACGGTATTGGGACCCATAACCCGTGGAAGACGGTATTGGGAGTTACTTTACTTTACTTTAGGTATACCACAGCGCATGGCGTGAGTTATGTGAAGGTATGGCAGCAGCTGGATCTTTTGATGAAGTGATTGAAGTGCAAAAGGCCTACTTACTGTCAATTCAGTGTCAATGCTTTGTAGCTGGTCAGTAAATTTTTCTTTTTAGCTGGCTTTGTTTCTGTACAATAGGAAGGATGACTTTAAAAAGTCTTGACGTTTTGTAATATCTGCTATTGTTGATGATTGATTATGATGTTCAATGGGCATTAATTGCAAGCCGGATCAACAGTATATCCCTTTTGTTTTGTGAGAGTTGTAATGTGTTATTGATTTAAATAGAGTACAAAATGATGAGCAGTGAAAATGGTTCCTTTACCGTTCTGTGAGACAGATTCACTTAGGTGAATGGTTTATATTTTAGCTTGCCACTACATAGTGTTCCTATGCCCTGGGTTAAATGATCATGTGTCCATAGGCAAGCTCACGGATTTCATTCCCATACTAGAAATTTGCTTGGTACGTGCAGTGGCGGAACTTGAACATTTTTTTTAGGGGGCCGAATTTATTTTGGAGGGGCCGAATCGGAGATTTGTTTGTAACCTCAACTAAATTACCCCTAAAACCTATAATTTTCACACTAGGTGCCGCAAATTTTGGGGGGGTCGGGACCCTCCCCTGCCTCCTTAAAGGTCCGTCCTTGGGTACGTGTTGCCATGGATAAAACTATAACGAGGTATGGTTGATCTCGTTACATACTTTATGCGCATTGCAACCAAATTTGTTAAAATATATCTAAGTTATCGAATATAATTGTGATGAGGTCTCTTTTTTAAAATGCATCTAACTTAGGTGGGTGTGTTGGAAGGAGGACCCGCAAAGGCTCTTTGCATGTGAAGTCCCACCAAAGCCCGCATTTGAACACATTCCATTTTTCTGTATTTTTTTTTTAGAACGGCTTTTACTGTGGCATGACTCCTAACCCAGAAGGCTTAGCGAGCCCAAACAGCCGGGGATGGACCCAGCCCAGAAGGCAATGGCGTCCAACCCTGTTACACGCACGCGCCAGGAAGCCTATATCATCCTCACCGAGTGGCTTTAACAAGGCTCGAACCCGAGACCTTGCGGAGGAGAGTAAAACCTGTATTATTATCTCATAGTTTATGATATTTGTTTATTTTAAACCAAACATTCAATTTCACAGTCAGGAAAATGCCGGTATCTCCTTTGCATGGAATAACTTTAACATGTGGCTTATGATATTTGGTTTATCACTTTTGATCATTATTCAAGTAGTTGATTGACATGGTCAATGGTTAAAGAGGATGAAAGTGATGTTTGGTTTTGAAAGTACCTAGCTGACACTTAATTAGTCAAAGATGGTAAGAATTAACGTAGTGATGCAAAAGTCAAAAAAGTTGAGTCCAAAAATATTTTTTCATGCCAAAAAAAAAAAAAATAAAATAAAAAAAAAAAAAAAAAAAATTTAATCTACAAACTTTTTTCTTCATTTTTTTGGCAAAACTATTCGACTTTAGAAAAACTTCATTAAAATTTTTTTATACACCAACATCCGATCTTTTGGAATTTTTTTAATTTTTTCGAGAACTTATAAAAAAAATGAAAAATTAAAAAATCTTTTTATCGTATTTACGGATATTTTTCTTTTTCAAAACTTTACCATATATAATAGATCTAATTTGAGGGGGTGTGTTGGAAGAAGGGCAACCGTTCTTTGCACCTAAAGCTTAGGTCATGGGTTCAATTCTCACTAAGGCCCTTTTCACAACACAATCCCTCTTTTTATAATATGTTTCTTTGATTATTTCATATATTTTAACTTTACGGAATTTGTTTATTTTAAACCAAACATTTTTAATTTTACAGTTGGGAAAACGGTGGATATCTCCTTTCCACCAAAACTATATAGTACTATCACTTTTGATTATTTTTGAATGGTGCCCAATTTTAAAAAGCAAAATCTTAAAATTCAATGTGAACAAGAACGTACAATTTACTTCTAACACTTAATGTGCCATCTACATTCCTTTCTTTTTTCCATCTCATTAAATATACAAGACAAATGACTTTTCTACTTTATAAGAGTTGTTGTGTTGGTTGAAGATGTTTTGAAGGGATAAAACTCTACATTTGGTTTGTTTGGTTTACCATTTCTTAACTCATCATAGCATTTGAATGATGTTTGTTTTACTAGCTAATTCATAACAGTTACGGAGTGCAATAATAAATCGGGCCATTGAAATGGGCTACAAATGGGCCCAATGTACTAGTCAGCTAATAAATAATAAGCGATCTTCATCCAAACCATGTGTTGCTTTTCTTATTCTTCATCCAAACCATGTGTTTGATGAAATGCAATTTTTTGTTATTTAATGAACACACACCAGTGTTGGATGAAATGCCCCAGTAATAAGATTGTTACTTACATTCTACTAATTGTTTAAGGTGAATAATATGTGTTTAACATTGATCATTCCATTTTGTGTTTTAAGGTTTTAAGGAGTACTGTATTTGTTTAGTAAACCGATCATTCATATTTAGGTGGTGTTTGATTTAGCTATCGCGTATGCCATTTACTCTTCATTTTTTTATTGAACGTATATAATTCAATTTTATGCGTTTTCATATAGGTGCTGCTGTTTCTTGCATTTCATTTCTCGTTTTGTAACCTTTAGTCGGTCATGGAAGGAGTAGATCGATTGAATGAGTTAAGGGACGGAATGTTAGTCAGTAATATCATGTCTCATTTGGACTGCACTACTAAAGAGGTGATTAGAACAACGGCTACCATCTCAAAACGATGGAAAAATCTTTGGACTCAACTTCCTCATCTCATTTTCTCAAATGAGGATGACGACGTACGTCCATATACAGGTAAAAAAGATCTCCATGGTTACATTTCTTTTATCGACAACACCCTAAATAAGTGTCCTACAAATCTCAACCTTAAAAAATTCAAATTTGATATCTATTACAATAGTCTGGTTAATTCTGAGTTTAAATCGCGAGCAATAGTTGGATTCGTTATGCTATTAGCCATAATGTTGAAGAGGTTGATTTAGAGTTATTTGATGTAGGAGTAGGCCAAGGGTTTACTCATGAAGATGAGTTGTTTTTCAACAATTTGTGTTTTAATCATTTGAAGCTGTCTTTTTGTCTTTTTAATCCTCCTAATGGTACAATTAGTTGGGAAAGACTTGAGTGTTTGTGTTTATCTTGTGTGACTCTGGATGATGATATGATTAAGAAGATATTATCCGGAAGTCCTTGCTTGGAATCTTTGGAGTTGGACAGTTGCTATGGATATAGGAAGATTGATATTACTTCAAAGAGTGTTAAAAAGCTGGTGTTCTCTAGTTACTTCTCTCATTTACTTGCGGTGGATTATATAGATTGTATCAAAATCAATGCTCCATACATATCGTCACTAACTATAAAAGGTGTTTTGGTTTTGCGGGAGCTTGTGTTGCTTAATGTGTTGTCTTTGGTCGAAGCTCACTTAGATTATTCGATCAAATTGAGTGAGTATGTGATATTCGATGAAGAAATACTTAGAGGACTTTTAGACAACCTTGGCCATGTAGAACATATTACATTTGGGGACGACTGTTCGGAGGTAATATTACTTATGAATGTCTTTTGTTCATACACTCAGGTTTGTTGTTTGTGTTTAAAATTATAAACACTTACTGCTCTAATAATGTTCACTTTTGCATTGATAGCTTCTCTCTCGTTTGAAAGCTCATGGCGATACGTCTAATGGTGATCAAGCTGAAAATTGAGATTGAAAGGAACAGTTTATTGAAAGTGATTAAGTTGTTGATAGCTTAAAACTGGTTGTTCTTTACTGTTAAAGAACATGACCATTCGTCCTAGCTTAAGCGTTTGGTGTGGTAACAATGGACAGCTGATGCTTGCTAAGAAGTCGTTGACACTCCATCGAGCATCTCCAATAGCTGAAATAGAACTTTGCTAGAATTTGGTAAAATTTCAAACTTTTGTTTACTGTTTAATCGTGTGGTTTGGGAAAAAGTAATGTCGTAGCAACTGATTTTAAAAATGGAATGATTTTGTTGCATTATGTGGCTTTATTATTGTTCTAGTTATATAACTCATTGGCAATAGATCTTTTAAATAGCATTACGTAACCGCCATTACGCAAAATACGAGTAAAACCATATCACTTATTTCTTCGTATAGCTCTCAATGAAATCACAAGAATATAGACAGCAATGGGAAATATGTTGTTGTTCATACATGCTTTTGATTAATTCGATTCGGGTATGTGTTTTGGTTTTCTCCTCACTGAACATTTTTGTTGAGAGAAGTTACTATGAGATGAAAATTTTATTGTTGAGCATGGGCTCTTTGAGAGTTCATACGGTATAACTTTAACTACTTAGCTCTTCTGTTTATATATGTTTTTATTGCATGTGTTTTACCATCTCAGCAAGAATGTTACATTTAGAGTACCTAAACTTGACTTTACTTAAATTGAAACATACATGTATCATAAACGTTACGACCCATCAACTAACTATATAAAAGTTGCTCCAATTATTCGTTGTCTTTCCTCCAAATACCCCTTCATAACCACATGGCGCTTCTTGATATGATCAACTAGCATATGTGCACACAAAAACATTAGTAATTGAGTCGTAGCGAAGTGATGATCTTATAATACGAGTGATCAACTTAACATGGAGGGTTCGTATATCGCGAAGTGATGATCTTATAATACGAGTGATCAACTTAACATGGAGGGTTCGTATATCGCGAAGTGATGATCTTATAATGTTTATTGTGGATAGTTTCAGGTGATTGAATTTTCCGTTTGGTCCCATGTGTATTGTCTCTCATATGTAACTACAAGGCTTTTTTTTTTGTTGGTAAACATGGTTTCCGACTCGACATTGCGAGCCGACTAATCCCACGGCGTTCAATTCAAGCGTTCACTCACACTATTAAAAGTCAAGTACAAGTGATGATAATATGAACATCATGCTTGGAGTAAAAAGCTACTGTTAACTTTGAATTAAGGCAACTGTTAACTATACGTTAACCATGAAGAAACTAATTAAGCATGACCTCATTTGTTAACTTTGAAACAAAAGTTGAATGAAATATAAAATACTCGTGCCAAATTAAAAATGGCCTTATAAAATGTGATGTGTTCACAAGCAAAGCTCGTAGATTACACTCATATTTTACGTGCATTGCAACTTACCAAAATTTGTAAAATGCAATTCTATATAAAATAGTGACTTAAAATAATGTCAATGTAGCATACTTTCAATAAAGATACTAGTATTATGTGAACAGGTTATACGGTGTATAGATGATCTAATTTAATTGTGTAGTGATCCTTTGGGTAAGGATCCAGTGAGAAGAAAACTTAAAATGAGAAGGATGAGAAATAATTATAACCACACATTTGAGATGCATCGACTTGATTTAGATGCATCTCTATTTATTTAAATGCATCCCAATTAGTTTCGAAAGTGATTTTGAAGTGAAAACGATGCAAAGCAGTACTAACAACAAATTTGACCCGCAGAGGATGAAAAATGTATAGGATTCGTCTAACTTGATGAAATGCATCTAATATATGTATATGCATATAATTTTTTGCTAGAAAATATATTATGATGCATCTAAAAGACTAGTGATGCATCCAATTCAAGTCGATGCATCTCAAATATGTAGTTATAATTATTTCTCATCCTTCTCATTTTAAGTTTTCTTCTCATTTGATCCTTATACTTTTTCAGTTATGTTCATGTTTAGTATATTGAAAAACACAATTGATTGACATTGGCATGTTTGTCGGGATGGCAAAGGCTTATCTACCTACGGTTAGGTTATAAGTTCGATTCCTACCAAAGCGATCTCCGCCAACATTTCCAATTGTCTTTTAAAGTTAAAACTGCAACTACAGTTATGTCGATTTTTTCTCGGAATGATAACCCGGGACGGGAATTAGGTGGTGCTGCGGTGTCACGTGACCACGATACAATTCTTCTTCACTGTAATAATTTTTGTAAATAAACATTAAATTTTTCAAAAAGCATCTGGTATCGATGCATTGTATTTCTAGTTGTTGTTTAGTTCATTAATAGGTGAATAAACAAACGTGGATTTCACTAAACTCAATAATTGTAACCCAAAATCGTACTTTTGGTTAATTCTTTTACCTTATACTACATAAAAAAAATAATAAAAAATAAAATAAAAAAATGGTGCACCCGCTCACTTTTAGCTATGGTCCCTGGTGAAAATAAAGGTAAGAGTAAACATTTTGCAATGGGACATACCTTTGCATTTTGGTCGTCTAGAGTCCATTCTGTGACTATATTTTGCTTTAAGCAAATGTTATTCAGTTACATGTTTTTCTAACAAGAAGTGGGGCTAGGCGAGGTTCAAGGGTAAGAAGAACCTTGAATGGCTGAATCTATTGTGTGTGAAATATGATTAATTTTTGTTGTAGCTTTTTTGATTTTTTCATAAATTATGAGTCTTTTTATATCAAGATTTCATAACTGACATTTTAATATATATATATATATATATATATATATATATATATATATATATATATATATATATATATATATATATATATATCTATATATATATATATTTATATATATATATATATCTATATATATATATATATATATATATATATATATATATATATATATATATATATATATATATATATATATATATATATATTTTCAGTTTTATATATTATAAGTATTGATATGGTGGCTACACATTTTTTCTCCATTAAATCACTTATTTGATCATTAATATTACAGTTAGAAGTTTTGAGGTTACAAATATTGATCAAAATTTGAAATCCTTCTATAATAAGCAAGTTTAGAAATCTGAATTTTGAAGTCTTGCTAATTTTTAGCGGATAATTTCAAAATCACAATAATACAAATTTTCTTCTTCGTTGATACAATGTTAATTAATGATGCTTCATGTTAACTGTACTTATTTGAATTAATATCATTTGTTGTTTTTTATATAGAAAAAGGTTTAAAAAAAGTTATCATACTTTGTATTCCTTAAATATTTTTAACCAAACAATATCAATATAATATGAAGTACTTTTATTATATTCCTTATTATACATTTTGCATTTCCTTTTCTCATTCTTTTGTGTTTGAAGTTTCCCAACAATCATAAGTCATAACAAATAAGTTGGGCCACTGAACTGGGCTAAAAATTGGGCCCCATGGTAAATAAGTTGTGGTTATAGTTTAGCATAATAGCCCATCCCATGTACAAAGAAATTACCAAACAATCAAACATATAGTCATATAGTGGTAAGACTACTAGTCTGTTAATAATAAGCATTCCTTCATCCAAAACCAAACACCAACCACAGACTACTAGTCAGCTGCTTTTGGTATGTTTTTCATCTGCCTTTGTTTCTTCTATCAATTTGTTTGGTTTCATGTTTATTATTATTATCTTATCAACACCCATCGCGTGTTTGATGAAATGCCCCATTCACATTTTGTTTTTGTTTTTGTTGTTGTTATTATTTGATGTACACACACCAAGTGTTCGATGAAATGCCCTAGTAATAAGTGAATAATATGTGTTTAACATTGATCAATTCATTTCTGTGTTTAAGGAGTATTTGTTTAGTAAACTGATTCTTATTTAGGTGGTGTTTGGGATTGCTTCTTAATAAACACCTTATGAAATTCCCTTACTTAGTATTTTTCAAAAAAAAAAAACGCGCACAAACAATCACTTCTTCTACAAATATGAACATATAGATAGGCGCAACCTTAGTAAGGGCCAATGTGTTTGATTTAGCTATCGCGTATGTCGTCGCTAGTCGTTACTCTTCATTTTTCTACTTAACATATATAATTCAGTTTTCCGCATTTGATATAGCTGCTGCTGTTTCTAACATTTCATTTCTCGTTTTGTAACGTCTAGTTGGTCATGGAAGGAGTGGATCGATTGAATGAGTTAAGGGACGAAATGTTGGTCAATAATATCATCTCTCGTTTGGACTGCACTACCAAAGAGCTGATCAGAACAACGGCTACCATCTCAAAACGATGGAAAAATCTCTGGACTTCACTTCCTCATCTCATTTTCTCAGATGAATATGACGTCCCAGATGTAGTAGTTAAAGAAACTGATCTCCATGGTTACATTTCTTTCATCGACAACACCCTAAAAAAGTGTCCTACAAATCTCAACCTCAAAAAATTCGAACTTAATATCAGTTACAGTAGTCTGGTCAATTCTGAGTTTAAATCGAGAGCAAATAGTTGGATTCAGTATGCTATTAGCCGTAATGTTGAAGAGGTTGATTTAGAGTTATGCGATGTAGGAGTAGGGGAACGGTTTAGGTTTAGCTATGATGATGAGTTATTTTTCAACAATTTGTGTTTTTATCGTGTGAAGCTGTCCTGGTGTCTGTTTAACCCTCCTAATGGTGTAATTAGTTGGGAAAGACTTGAGTATTTATGTTTATCTTTTGTGACTCTGGATGAAGATATGATTGAGAAAATATTATCCGGAAGTCCTTGCTTGAAATCTTTGGAGTTGAATGAATGCTATGGCTATAGGCAGATTGATGTTACTTCAAAGAGTGTTAAGAAGCCGGTGTTCTCTGAATACTACTATGATGCTGCATCATATGAGGATTATATAGATTGTATCAAAATCAATGCTCCATACATATCGTCACTAACTATAAAAGGTGAGTTGGATTTGCGGGAGCTTGTGTTGCTTAATGTGTCATCTTTAGTGGAAGTCGACTTAGATTATTCGATCAATTGGAGGGAGTATGTGATATTCGAGGAAGAAGTGTTTAAAGGACTTTTAGAAACCCTTGGCCATGTCGAAGATATTACATTTGGGGATCACTGTTCGGAGGTAATACTACTCATGATGATAGCTCACAAATGTCTTTTTCTCATGCACTCCGGTTTGTTGTTAGTGTGTAAAATTATACAAGTTGCATTACTCTAGTAATGTTCACTTTTGCATTGATAGCTTCTCTCTCATTTGAAAGCTGGTAGTGATACGGTTGATGATGATCGAGTTGAAAATGGAGATCGAGAGGAACAAATTGCTTAAAGTGATTAAGTGTTAGTAGTTGATAGTTAAAACAGGTTGTTCTCTGTTGTTGTTATTGTTAAAGAATATGACTATTCGTCCCAACTTGGAAGCGTTTGGTGTGGTGACCATGGACAGTTGATGCTTGCGAAGAATTTATTGACACTCCATCGAGCATCTCCAATTGCCAAAATAGAACTCTGATTTTTTGGTATTTTCAAACTTCTGTTAACGGTCTAATCCTGTGTTTTTGTTAGTACTCTGGTTATACACATTGTTGACAATAATTGATCATTATAATAACATCATGTAAGCATGCCTTATTATATTTGCTATTGCTATAATTGTCATTGAGTTAAACACATCTGGGCATTTGTTGTAATTGCAAGGCTCTTTACAAGATAAAAAACATCATGTTCTGATTGTTGAGCACCATCTTGTGCAACTCTATTTTGTTGCATTCGAGCTGCATCTTTCATACTTTTTTTTTTATTCCATTCCCACTTTCCCCGACACGTCTGATTATAGATGAGCTATTACACTAGAAATTGCTGGTAAGCATACAGTTCCACTATGAATCAGTGTTGTAAATATCGCTCGGCGGTCGACCACCGCCAAGCGCCAAGACCGATATGGCGGCGATATATCAGTGATATATCGGAGACCATAAATTATAAAGAAAATTATTTTTAAAAAATAAATATTAGTAATATCCTAACAAAATAAGTCAATAACCACACATTTAACTAAAACTAAATTTTTTATATATAAGTTTAAGACTTAAATGTAAACTATTAAAGATGGAGGGGGTCAAATGTTTAAATACATAAACTTATTTTAAACTTTTTGAGTAAAATTTATAAAGTTTAGAGACTAAATGTAAAATAGTAAAAGACAGAGGGGTTAAATGTTAAAAAATCTAAACTTATTTAAACCCTATACCTAAAACCAAGTTGCAGCCTCACTTTAAAACATTTATACAGCCACCTTCACCCTCACTTTAATACATCTAAACCAATTCTCTGGCGTTGACCATCAATTGACCGGCGTGAATCTGAAAAAAAACCCAGATCTGGCGTTGACCGGCGTTGACCGACCGCCGCCAAGGCCGATTTTTGACCGATTTTGACCGCCAAGCTCCGATTTTGACCAAAACGCCAAGTTACACCGATATGGGAAATATCGTGGCGGTGGACCACCGCCAAGCGCCATGGCGCCGCCATATCGGCCGCCATGGCCGATTTTTACAACACTGCTATGAATATCGAATAGGTGTACGTGTACCCCCTTTATTAATTGCTGATATCTCAATGTAAGGAAAGGGCAAATTTTATGTAACCAGAACTTCAGGAGGTGTGAATTTACAAACTTATTTTATAATTTGGCAATAATATATAAATTCCTAAAGCGTGTTGCGATTGCTTGTTTGCTTGCATATAGGTGGATTTTTAGGATCAGTTGCTTATGTTAGTCAAGCTACAAAGTATTTTCAGGTGAATCCATCTCTTCACCTTTCCAGTGTTTGCTTAAACTGAGTGGGTCAGGCGGGTTAGGTAATGGGGTAATCAGGTCATAAGATTCGTTTAGTTGTAATCAGGTCATAACCTATTAGTCATTTTTCAATGTAGTTATATACTATAGATGTGTGCTAAGGTCTACTGAAATGTCTAAAGATATAAGTCTTCTCAACAGTTTTTTGGGTTAGGCAATGCTAGATAGTATCGCTTTTGACATGTCGTCTGGAACATCTTCTTGCAATAACTAAGTTGCCCTGAACATGGCATGTGTGCCAACTGCCAACCCACCCCAACAGTGGCTCAAAATGCAGAATTTAGTGATAACATAAGTCGCATTTTAGGAAAGCTGAAGATGAATAAATTACCATGACAAAAGCTGTAACAACACTATGCACGATTAGATTGGTCATGTTTCCAATTAGATAAGAAGCGAGCCCGATGGTGAACAACGCATATAGAAGATATTAAACACCTAAGTTTCCATAGCTGACTGTTGTAAGGGTAGCTACTCACAATTGATTAATACATTGAATAGGTGTATCCCAGCTAAATACTTATATCACCAAAATTGGCGATAATAGATTGGATCCATGTACCCTATGAAGGGTTATGATGAGTGGCTATCCAGTTGTAGAAGCAGCCTGAACTGCGAAAAACGTAAACTGTAATAGTCCAAAATGGTTAATCTATCAACATGCCGTCCACCAACACACATTTATCCTAAACTAATTAGGGGCAGACTTAACTGAAACTAAAACCTATGTTTAGTGGTGGGTTAAACCAGTTGGATGGGGTCAAAACGGTTAATGTTTTGGTATAGCCAAAATGGCTCGTATTCACCGAAACGCATATGTTTTCCAAAAAGTATATAGTATAATAGATAATTAGCGTATGCAGTATGATCACTAAAAGTTATATCATTTCAGTTTATCTTCTTAATCTTGATATATCTAATGTTAATTTATAACGAAAAGTTTTACACTACAAGCTGCGCCGCTAGCCCTTTTTGAATAGCGAAACTTAATCTTTTAAAAACTACATTCAAAGACCTTGGGGTCGTAACATTGCCATGCATAACCCGTTGGACTCTTTTGAGCAGCTCCACAGCCTCCGGTGCCAGGAAACCAAAAGTATCAAATGCAAAAGGTATAAACGCGTGTTGGTTATCAAGGCACGCTTTCTCGTGTTTGGTTACTTTGCATGAAGCGGCTTTCAAAGCAGCCTGACCTGCCGTAAAAACATGATTCCCCAATCCGACAAGTGGAGAAACCCCCGTTAGATCTACACAAGCATGTTTCCCCCTATCCATCCAAAAACCAAAATGTCAGCTGGTCTAAGTGTCGATCTTCCTTCCATCGGGTCGGTCAAGAAATTCACAGGTGCTTCTTTCTTAACTGAAATCCCAGCACGCCTGAATATGTCAAAAAGAACATCCCTAACCAAATCGTGACGGTATTTGAACCCCGGAAGCTCTCTACAATGAACTGCATGCTCTCCGAATGAGTCCAAACAAGCTTTGTGACAAACCGGGCAAATTCCATCAACCGGATATTAGAATTTAGGTTGTCTTATGCATAAAAACTACACACCATGTTCTGTTTGACCCGCTTTCATATTATCACTTTGACTTCACAGGTTTAGTATAAAAGATGATTGAATAGGTTAAGTAGAGGTTGTACTAATACATAGAAGTTTGATTGTCCTTGTCCCTAAGTAGCGGAAACATGTATCCTGCCTGTTTCCATACAAGAAGTTTGATCTTAAACATACAACATTAGAAATAAACTAATATATGTGGTTTGTACCTTGAGAAGAGCTCACTTACACGCGTTAGCCCCCATAGTCTTAGAAGATAGAGAGTCAGTATATTGATTGAAATGGGAGTGCTGAGGCCATATCCATTGGGAACATCATATGAGTGGCGCATATGAAAAACATTTTAGATGGTATGGCAGCAGCTAGATCTCTTGATGAAGTGATTGAAGTACACGGGGCCTACTTACTGTCAATTGAACGTCAATGCTTTGTAGTTACAGACAAGCTGGTTAGTAAATTTTTATTTTTAGATGGCTTTGTTTCTGTCCAATGGGAAGGATGACTAAAAGTTTTAAAGTTTTGTGATGTCCTCTATTGTTGATGATTGATTATGATATTCAGTGGGCATTAATTGCTAGCCGGATCAACAGTATACTTGGACTAGCACTGGATTTCTTATTCGGTTCGGCAGACATTATCCAATGGTGGAATAGTTTCTGCAATTAAGGCAAGGTTTCGGTTCAGCAAACATTTCAAGCTTAATGTGGGTCAATTTTCACATTTGGAAGATTTAGTTACCAGAATAAATTACAAATTTTTTTTACATGTACATGATAACTGCTCGTACTACCGGTCCGCTTATTTGAAGTTGGCCATCATCGTGTCAATGTGAAGATGACATTGCTAATCTATACTACTATATAATGTATTTGGGACTATTCTATAATTAGAAAGACTTAAAAATTCAGACTTTTACTTACTAATTATAGAAACAACCACCCCTAACAATCACCCCCAACAATTTATAACTACTTTAACAACCACCCCCAACAATTTATAATCACCTCAACAACCACCCCCCAACAATTTATAACTACTTCAACAACCACCCCAACAACCACTTTCCACCACCCCACCTCCGTCCTCTTCACCCCAACAATCCGCCCCCGCATCGCGCGGGCACCTTTCTAGTGATGATATAATGTGTTCTTGGAAAGAGTAGGATAAAGGTTTTATATTTACGGGAAAAGTGTTTGTGAGTAATGTATATGATGTTGGTTCCCTTAAATACTGTTTATCATGTAGTAACATAGAGTAGCTTACATCACAATGTATAAATGTGGTGTTCATTTTGTTTCCATCGTTTATAGGATTTTGAAAGTAGGGTTAGAGTTTGTCAATTTGAATGTGTATAGTGGAATCGTGATTGTGGTTCCTCTAGGCGAGCCGCGAGCATAATCAATGTGTACATCCCTTTTGTTTTTGCGGGAGTTGTTGTAGCGTGTTATTGATTTAATTAGAGTACAAAATGATGAGCAGTGAAAACGGTTCCTTTATCGTTCTGTGAGATGGATTCAGATCGGTGAATGGTTTGTATTTTAGCTTGCCACAACATACTGAACATAGTCAGGTATGTGATCATGTGTCCATAGGCATGCTCATGGATTTCATTCCAATGCTAGGATTTTGCTTGGAACGTTAAACTATAACGAGGTCTGGTTGATCTCATTACATACTTTATGCGCATTGCAACCAAATTTGTAAAAATGTAAGGGTGTGTTTGTTTGTTTTTTTTTTTAAAAAAAAAAAAAAAAAAAAAAAAACTCTTACCACCTCTTCTTACCGAGTGAGAGGCGATAAGACTTTTTTTTTATTTTTTTTATTTTTAGTCAGACCAGGTCAAAGATATCGCATCTTACTTAATAAGCGGTGAGACGCTTGTCTTAGTGCCTCTTACCCAATAAGAGGCTTGAAGACATGTATTAATATAGGGTATTTTGGCACTATTATGAGCTGGAGCGGATCGCTGAAGCGGGTTGATGGAGCTGGTTAAATTTATGATAAAAAAAGAGTTTTGTTTCATATTTACAATAAGTCTTATTCATAGCATTGCGTTGGTTTAATAAATCAGTTGCAGAAACCAACACTTAAAAATCATTCAAAAAATTATACAAAAATAAACAACATTATTTTGTTCACATTCAGACATTCTAGCCACCTCTTACTAATAAAATGTGGTAATCAAATTAATACTCAAAACATCTTAATGAAACAAACAACACCTAATACTAGTGATTCATACATAAGGATACTAATATGTGAACAACTTATACGATATATATACAGAGGGGATAGGGTATCTAATTTACAATTATGATAGGGTTCCTTAACACATTTTGGTATATAACATATTTGAAAATGTATTTAGCTTTGATTGGGTGTGTTGGAAAAAAGGCAAAGGCTCTATACATATGAAGCTTAGGTCATGGCTTCAAGTCCCGCCAAAGCCTTTAATTCTACATTATCCACTTTTTTTAATAATATATTTATTTTATTATCCCATGATGTTAGCTTTAACATGTGGCTTATGTCTTATGATATTTGTTTATTTTAAACTAAACACTCAATAAAAATTATCGGTATCTTGTTTGCATCAAAACTATATATCACTCCTTTAGTTTATCACTTTTTATTATTTTTACTAATATGATTTTGATCACTATACATGTAGTTGATTGATATGCCAATATGTGGAGGTCAATGGTTAAAAAGAAGACGAAAGCAATGGATGGTGTTGATGCATAATCTGGCGCGGGCTGAATTCGATGACTCTCCTTGGGTCGTTAGTCGTCTTCTCAAGCCCTGAGTAGACCTGTCAACAAAGAGAACCCGTTAGGAGTGGACCCGAGACCATAGCCCCGGGATCCACCTCCGACGGTCAAGTTAGTATCGGTGCGATATGGCTTATAAGAGTTAGGTTTAGGGTAACCTGTTGTCTTGTGTTTAAGAAGCGAATCCCAGCCCTATATTTATAGGGATGGAATTAGGGTTTAGGCGTAGAGTGGGCCGCTATCTGCCGGGCCTGGCCTATTCCTGGCCTAGTCCGGACCATACGTCCACAAGCCCCCAAGTTTAGTATGACATAGTGCGTGGCTATGTTATGCTAGACTTAAGTTCTGTTCATAGCCACTGATGAGGCGAAAAATGATCCATTTTTAGGGGGTCATTTAAGCCCGGAATTGAATTTATTTGATCAAATATTGCCCTAAATCGTTCCTTTTGTGATTTTAGGTACTTTGGGAGTGAAATCTGGAAAAGGAAGCAATTCGGACGTTTTTGGAGCATAAAAGTGAAGAAAACGCCAAAGACTTAATTTTCCATGCTGGGAACAGTGTGTGACGGCGTCAAGAGGAAGGATTTGACGGCGTCAAGAGTAAAGATCATGACGACCCAGTACAGAAATGAAGGCGTCACAAAGTAGAGCGTCAAGAGTTAAATGTGTGACGGCCTGGAAAAGTGGAATACATGACGGCGTCAAATGTAGATCAAGGCAGTCCGAGGATTATTTTGGCGGCGAGCTGACGGCGTCACCCATTTGTTCTTGACGCCGTCAGACTCTATTATCTATATGTAGTTTTCTAATTTTCATTCATTAGAGAGGAACAAGTTTGGAGAAACCCTAAGGCCAAACCATATACGAATTTTACAGCTTTTCAATGGTTTTCAACCCTTGAATGCTTACATGTGCTATTGAGATAAGTGTTCTTTTAATTCAATCAATATGTCTATGTGTTGGTTGTCTATATCTTGTGCTTGTCTTGATTCCACCATGCTAGGCTAGATTTATCTTGTGTTTGCTTAGATCTAATGAAACCTAGATGTTGATTATGTGTTGATTACTTGTTTATGGTTATATTGGATGAATGATTTCAATGTTAGGCTTAAGAAAACTGGCAGATCTCCAAATGGTAACATGCTTGAACGTCTTAGGAAACATGAACTGATGTGTACTAGGTTTTATTGGTTGTATTTAATGCATGAGTAAATTCTAATGATCCCATGTTAGGAGCTTCTTGCAGGCTCGACATAGGAGTGAAGTAGGCACTCATAGGATTGGGGAAGTAAGTACGCCACCCCATGAATGGTATTAAGGAATACAATCCGTCATCCACGCAACTATAACAAGTAATTAACGTGTAAAAGATATCTAGGGAGTAGTGAAATCTAAGTAAACACATTTCTCCACTTATTGTTCACAACTTAGTTTAATATAGTTTATTTTCAGTTTTAGTATTTTATTTTGATTGCATCTTTAGTATTGGGTTAGTTGACTAGCAACTAATTCCGCCCAAATCCTTCAAACCCGAGATTTTAATTTGCTTTCATAAAAATATAAAAATACAAAAAGAATCATCCCTCATCTCTAGAGCTAGTATTTAGGTTTTCTAATCCTAGCGACACTATTCCTAGCTGAACGATAAATCCCCCGGTACTTGTCACTATACTATACTACAACGATCAGGTACACTGCCTGGTGGGGGTTGTAAGCTTCTCAAGATCCCTTGAGAGGTAAAGCCTAGTGCAATTCCCACGTATCAAGTTTTTGGCGCCGCAGCCCGGGGAATAGTTATTGTCTAGGTTAGAATCTCTTTTTATTAGGTCTACTTGCTAGATTCCTTTCTAGTAAGATTTTATTTTTATTTTTAGGTTTTCTTTAGTCTATCTTATTTCTTTATGTTTTTGTTCGTAACCTTTCACCACCTGCCATCATGGCAATCGACGAATTCTCTAACCTTAGGATCACTAGGAGTCGTAGTTCCGCTAGAAACCTTGTCTTGCCTTACGCAGAACCCGATAGAGAAATGCGTAGGTTAAGACGATCTCACTCAACACCTGAACCGTCTAGCATAGCCATCGATTTTGATGCACCCCTTTCTGAAGAAAATTCGGAAAATCACATTACAACCCCTAGCTCCCAGCCCAACAACGAGATGAGTACCCCCGCAACTCCTACTCCTAAGTGCCTTAAGGACTACTCCTCCCCAAACCCTCGTGGCTTCTCAAATGCCATTGTCTACCCAAACGAACACACCAATGAGGTCTTGTATGCGAACGATGTTTGGCTTGTCCAAAGTGTGTGTAAGTTTTGTGGACTAGATGAGGAAGATCCAATTCAACACATTAAAGACTTCTTGAAAATAGTAGACACCCTCCATACAAATGGGGCTACTAGAGACACGTCCCGATTACGATTCTTTCCTTTCACCCTATATGAAAAAGCCCAAGAGTGGTATGATAAACTCCCTTCTGAATCTATCTTTACATCGGAGCAACTCATATCCAAGTTCTATGAGAAGTTCTTTCCACCTGGAAAAACCTCAGCGTTTAGAGATAGGATCCTCCGTTTCCAAAAAGGGAAGGACGAACCCTTCCATAAATCGTGGATTAGATTTAAGGATTTAATAAGACAAGTTCCCCATCATGGCATCGAACTTTGGCTTTTGGTCCAAATCTTCTACGACAATGTCTCCTCTAATGATCGGAACAGGATCAACCAATCTAGAAAAGGGAGATTAGCCAATCTTAGTACCGAAGAAGGATGGGATAGGATTGAAGAATATGCTCAAGACCAGGATGACACTTGGGATGAACCTGAGTCGACTGTCAGCATTTCTGAAATCACTTCAGATCGGTTAAGAAAAATTCACAAAAGAATGGAGTACCTAGCTGGGTCGCAGTTACCTAAACAACTTTCAAATCCTTACTTGATCTGCGACTACTGTGGGGGCCCGTGATTCGCCTCAAACAGTCAACTAAGTTTACCAGGTGATGGTCAACCAAGTCAAACGTCTAAAACAAATGCTTCCGAGGAATACAGTGTTTTCCCGGGTCGTAAGTCCCAACGAGGTGTGCGATGTGATATTATAAACGAGTCTGTGATTAGTGAATGTGAACAGGTAAGGGTATAAAAGTGTGTGTGTGTTTAAACTAGGGTTTTATAACTTAAAATAACTATTAAAACGATTACGTAAAACCTAGATATCTAAAACGTTAAAACGTATACCAATTTAAAATCAGACGCGACTGCGTACTGAGAAAAAGGTGAGTTTTAAGAAAAATAAACTACAGGGGTTAAAATTGACAATCCTATAAACTTAAACTTAAAATAAAGTTAAATTAAAAAGAAAACTATTTTCTAGATTATTTTATTATTTATTATTAATTATTTAATTAAAAACTATTTAACTATTTAATTAGAAAATTATAAATACTACAAATTAAACTAGAAACTTATAAAAATATTTTCTAAACCTAAAATAGAACTTGAAGAAAGTATAAAAAATAAAAATAAATCTTTTTGTCTTTTTATGTATTTTTTATTAATTAAAAACTATTAATATTAATTATACTAATTAAACTATTTTAAATTACAAATAATACTAAAACAACTTAGAAAATTATGAAAAAATTTATAAAACTAATTAACCATCACAGAAATCCTAAAAAATTATAAAAACTTCATTTTATGTATTTTTAATTTAATCTACTAATTATTATTCTAATTATTAAACAATTACCAATTAAACTAATTAAATTATGAAAACTATTAAATGAACAGTAAAAATTCTATAAAAATTACTAAAATTATATTATGATTTATAGAAGCTAGAAAAAATATAAAATATAGGTGTTACTATATAAAAACTAATTATGCTAATTATAACTTATTTATTGATTAATTACTAATAAAACTATTTTTAATTCTAATTAATACCAAATGACAATATAAAAATCTAAGAAAATTATGAAAAATACTTTAATATATAAGGAAATTAATAAAAATATAAAAACACAGATTACTTAATAAAAATATAAAAATGAAAATTAAAATTTAATTAAATTAAATAGAAACTATCACTTACTATTATATTTGTTTTTCTTGAATTTTCTTTTTCCAACCTATATTATACATAAAAACAAGTAACTTTTGTAAAAACAATATTTTTGTAGCTTATTAATAAGCACTGTGGAAGCTTATTCCTTCCACAGTTGACCAAGTTTGACTGAAAAGGTAAATAAGCTCAAGTGAGCTTATGTGGGACCCACTAAGGCTTATTCTGGTTCTAATAGGTATGTTAGACTTGTCTAAGCTTAATTTAGCTAAATAAGCTCAGTAGATAAGCTAATAAGCTACAATAAGCTAATCCAAAACCTGTTTTGAACACAGAAATGGGGACAAGATTTATGGGCTTATTTATGTGGGGTCCACTTGGATTCAAGTCAAACCAAGAGTCAATACTTATAGCCTACTAGGAGGGGGGTTGGGGGAACCTAAAGTCTAGGTGTGGGACCCACTGAGATGGTCACAAAACCACCACAAAGTGGTGTTGTGACTGAGGTCTGGTCTGAGCAGCAGGGCAGGGTGAGCCTGCAGCCTACTTTGGGGGGCTGTGGGACCCACTAAAAAAATCACAAAAATACAACTAAGCTTGATTCTTAAAGTTCTAGTGGTAAACTACAATACCTAAAAAGCTCAAGGCCTGAAACACTACACAAAATTCATTAAAAATCTTGGAAGATTTGGATTTTTCTGTATAAGGAAAATTTGACTTTTTTATGAAACTCGAACTTTTGACTTTTGTGAACTTTGGTTGTATCTAATGGAATGAAAACATGATTTTAAACTAAAATAAAGTTAAATTACTCTAAATCTACTACTTATGTAATGATATGGGTGAATTTTGGATCCCAATACCTTAACAGTTAACTGTTAAGGTGATTGGATGATGATTTTGACTATTGGTTGTAAAGAGACCAAACTAATGCTCAATTTGGACTGTCATGGACTTGAGAAAAGTGAAGCAAGTAATTTTAACAACTAATAACAACAACAACACAGTTAACAAGCTTAATCCAAACACACCTAATATTAATAGTTTATACTAAAACTTTTTAATTTAAAACTACAATTACCAATTTTAAGTTAAAAATAGATTAACTAAACTATATTGAAGCTTTTTTAAACTAAAATTACACTACAAAAGCAATAATAACTAAATTATGTAAAAAATGGAAATTTGCTTACAAGTGATCAAACTGAGCAAGAGTGAACCAGGGATCAAGATCATTCCTAACAGCTTCCCAACAAGCTTCTAATACCAGAACCAATCATAATTCACCATACTCCAAGCTTGCACACCATCTTTTCTTGATTTTTTGATTTTCTTTCTATTTTCTTTGATTTTTTTAATATTTTTGAGTTTTTATTCGAAACTGCTTATTAGAGTTTCTAAACAGCTTAACAAGCTTTGTCAAGGCTTATGTGGGCTGAGAGAACCAAATACAACAACTAGTAATAATAATTTGATAATTTGAGATTTTTGAAACACGAGCAAATTTGCACAATCTGAGATACACTATGAAACTTGAAATTGGAATTGCATAAAGTTTAAATTACACTAAATGATCATGTTACAAGCTTTTAAATTAAGAAATTACAACTGAATATGAGATTACACTATAATCGATTACCTAAAAACTAAATTACACTAAATTAGCTACTACCCTCTTCCACCCAGCTTTCCTTTTGATTTATAGGACTTGTGGGACCCACTGGAGTATTTCCCATCACAATTTAGAACCCTTGGATCTCTGTAACACATCTGAGCCCTTAATTTTACTTTTGGCGCCAATTTCCCATGTGTCAGTGGGATTGCGTGGAGAAGGTTTTAGGGGGGTTTGGAGGGTTGTGGACGTGGAGGAGAGGCATGGTGTGAAAGGGTGAAGAGTGGGGAGCAAGTTGTGGAATGAGGTGGGGGGTGAGGTGGATGGTGGTATTGAAGCAGGGGAGTGGGAGGTGAGCAGGGTAGTGGTTTAGGCGGTATTGGGAGTTTGACCAAGGTTTGACCCTGGTAATAATATTAAGGGGTGGGCCGGGTTTTGTGTTGTTGGGCCTGTGGGTGGACTGGGTTTGGTGTTGGATTTGTGTTGGACTTGGACTTTGGGGTTTATAATAATAATGGGGTCCGTTTGGTATATTTTTAAGCACAAGGACCACTTTGTAATTTCAGAAACTTAGGGGCCTGAAGTGTAATTTTCCCAAACTTCTCATAAGGACCAAACCTGCAATTATACATTAGAATAAGGACCATAATTGCACAATTTCCATTTTTTAAACCTTAGGGACCAAATCTGACAATTTAGAAACTCCAGGGACCAAACTTGTATTTTCTCAAAACTTTTCTCATAAGGACCAATTATGTCAAACATGAATAGTACAAGGTTTATTTTGATTAATTTCCAATTTTAAAACCCTAAGGACTATTTTTGACAGTTTTGCAAAGTTAAGGGACCAAAGTTGTCATTTTGATATTTTGATATTCAAAGGATTATTTTGAACAACTTGTGAATCCCAAGGACCTAAAATGATATTTAACAAGTTTTGAAATGACCAGGGACTAGATTTGCCAATTATTCAAAGGTCAGGGACTGAAACTGTAAATTATGTATGTTTTGCATGTTTTTAATCAGTTTTCATCCCTTTTGCACTTTAATACCTAAAAACATAATTTGGAGATAAAATCCAGTATTTTGAAGCATATTTGTATGTTTTCAGATATTTTCGTAGCTTAAATGTGAACTAAATGATGAGTATTTAGACACTCATCAGCCCGCATGAGGTAGAGGAATGCGGAGGAGAAGCCACGACTGAACATGTATGCTTGTCAGGAGGTGACATCTATGCTGATCCCTCCCTTTTGCCTTTTTACCAAAATGACGATTACACCCTCTGGGGGAATCTGGTAAAAAGAAAAGAAGGAGAGGAAGGTCCTGAATTCGAAATCAGGAGCACTTTTGAAGATGACCTTGGTCACTTCACTCAAGAAAAAGGCTTGCAATTACAAGGTCTTAACGAACTTGTTGACGAACAGCAGAATGACATTGGAGAATGGTTCAACAAGCTTAACTCAGCCCTCGATAACCTTGAAATGCCATCAGTAAGCAAAAAAGACCCCATGCTCGCGATAACCACTCGAGCTGGAACAACAACCAAGGACCCCCTTACCCGAACTCGTCCCCCATCAATCTCGATCCAAACAAGCCTAGCGAGGAGGAGGAGGATGTGGGCAGCGAGACTCCCAACCAACCTCCCTTGACAACCCCATCCCCATCAACCCCACCTAACCAACCTGTGAGAATCCCATTCCCATCCCGATTAAAAACCAGAAAACTGAGAATGATAATAAAAGATTCTTGTCATACCTAAAAGACTCAGTGTGACATTTCTAGAATTTCATGTCATTTATTTTAATAGTTTATTATCTAAAAGACCCAGTGTGACATTTCTAGAATTTCATGTCATTTATTTTAATAGTTTATTATCTAACTATTTTATTTTTAAATAATTAACTTCGTCGGAAGTTATCCGCGTACGTCATAACACGTCCAATTCATTCAATCGCGACTATACTATACCTACTCTACACTTTCTATGCATTTTTGTTTCCTTACAATCCTATTTTAAAAGTCACTTTTCACTTTTTCCATTTTTACGTAAACCTTGCACCTTTTACGTTTTACGCGATTTATTTAAATTTATGTTTTAAGGTTTTAACAAAGTGAACCAACCCTAGACTATGATAATTTACATATTTTATGAATTTTTATACTATTTCATGCTTACAAATGAGTTTTATACTTGTCGTGTCGTCGCTTTTATCAAGAACCGGTGTCACCAAACGTGTTTTCGACTCACGGTTAAAGTTTTAACAACATTTAAGCCCTCCGTCAACCTCAACACCTCTAAAATAGTCTAATATGATATGATAACAAGTTTTATCATTTTTATAGGTTTCACATTTTATTACTTACTGTTTTTACGTTTCGCGTCTTAAAAACTACACGTTTTCAATTACCGGGATCAAACTACACTTCGTAGCTCAAGTTTTGCGGCTACTTGTCATCACTTGCTCGTTTCATATTACCTCCTTTGTTCACGGTGAGTTCATAGCCTCGCCTTTACTCATTTAAATGTTTTATAAACCTCGCGAGGGGGATACATGCTAGTTTTACAAATTGAATACAAGTAGCTTTTGGTATGCTAAACCCGATTATATGATTTATGGACATCTGACATTGAGTATTCTTGCTTAAGTCCCCATCATGAACCGTTAATTTTGTGTGAATGCTAGTATTATAAATATGCATATTTGGCTTGACAAGCCTGTCCGGGTGAGTAGCGCTCATTTGACAACTGTGGGTCAAACGGACATATAATATTGAGAATTTAGGGTAATTGGCAAGATTACCCTTGTGCGGGGCATCATTTAGACATAGTCAAGGTTCGGTTTCGTGAGCTCAATGCTGTAAATCTTATTTCTTTTCCCCGACATGTATTTGTTACATGTCAACTTAATTATGGGCGTATAACAACGTAGCCCATCGTATTTTAAACTGAATTATCTTGTATTCAACTGATTACTTATTAAACTCTATGAATTCACTCAACCTTTGTGTTGACTTTTAGCATGTTTTATCTCAGGTCCGTAAGTGACTTTCGGCTTGGATGGGCGGCGCAAGAAATGGATATCTACATGATGGCTCGTGTTTTAATAAAAAATTTTCATTCGATAATGTTTCAAACTTTTAAACTTATGTAACATTGGATTATATTAAAACCTTTTGGGACCTTTGTTGACTTTGATATTATCGAATGTGAAAACTTATTATAAACGTCTCTATTTTGAGTTCATTTACTATACTTGTACTATGTGACTGATATATAGCACCCCATGTTGTATTCCGCTGCGTTCCTAATATGGGGGTGTTATAGAATGGTACCAGAGCACAAATTATAGTGAACTAGGTCTTTTTGTTTTTAAAAACCTAGACTATAATCATTTATTTTTCAAAATCATGAGCTTCCATCATCTTGTCCGATATCCATGCGTGCCTACTCCTGAGCTTCCTATTTCTCCCTCGTATATATATCTTAATCATGCCATATTAAAAATAATTATAAGCACTATAATTATTTCCTATCTTGTCCGATAATCCGCGAAATATCACTCCTTATATATGCACTTTATGCACAAAATTCCTTGTTGTATTTTATGCTATTCATGAGCATTATAAACTTCCATCCAGAAATTTATACACATCTCTTTGATTGCACCATCGTTATACGTATGCACATAATAAATATTATCACTTGCACTTGTAATATTTCTCGACCATCTTGCTTTTCTTGAAACATCAATATATTTCTATAAAAGGTTTCTCCAAGTGAATACTAAAATCTTCTAGACATTGTATGCGATTACAATGGTCTCTCTTATTTATCAAACATTGTATGTGATTACAATTGTCTCTAAACTCTTTCATCATTGTATGTTATATCATTTCATATGATAGCGAAACATGTTACAATTTATCAATTTCTTTTGGTTGTCTTACTCCCCGTGAACTCATTTTCTGAGCATTTCTTGCTTATTTTCTTAAGCACCGCTATTGATACTATTTATCTAAAGACTATTTATATATACCCGATTTTCTCTCGACTACTTATATCTATTTACCATAGCACTATTTCTTATTTGTATAAAGGTTACTTTTCTAAATGCTTTACCAACTCTTACCCCCTTTATACTCAACCTACAAAACATCATGTCAAACTTTATTTCTCTCAATTATGTATCTTTTTTACCAAGATTACTAAACTATTAAATACACGTTTATTCATTTTGATGATCCTCTATACGTTGTGGGTGACATAGTGGTCTCATTTATTTTCCCAAAAAAAAAAAAAAAAAAAAAAAATCGTGAGTAATGCTATGATCTTTAAAATCTTTTCATGACCTTACACAACGGTATTTTATCTGAAACACGTGACATTCTATTTACTTACCTTGGAAATGTCACTACCATGTTATAAACAACTCATTTATTGTCATATAAACTATCTTTCATTATATTATAAATGGATTTACTATTCCCCAAAGAATTATCCCATTATTACCTTATAAACTAATAACCTTATTCACTACTATTTTATAAACTGCTCTAACTAGTTCAAAATTAACTTTTTGTCACCTCTTTACAAATCATTTGGTCAATTACCTTGTAAAACTATTTTACTACAATCTTCTAAACCATTTTCACTACAATATTAATACACTCCTTGCCACTCTCTTAAAAACTACTTCACCACCATCTTATAAACTAAATCACTAATTTACTACCGTTACATAAACTGTTTTGACTAGTTCCGAATAAACTATTTGTTATCATCTTACAAATCGCTCTGTCATTTACCTTATGCCAAAATTTTCACCACCCTATAAATCATTTAGACATCTTCTTGCAAATCATAACTATTTTGTTATTATGTTATCGTTCGTCATTCTTCTATAATTCTTATAAACGGATTCATCATACAAAAGCTGAAGTTCAGTAACTTTCTCTACATTCATCAAGTTCTCTTTTGAATCCTTCATTGTTAAAGGTCCGTGATTCTGGCCCGGTGTGAGCTGTTTTTGAACTGCTTAAAACTTCTTTTTCTGCGCATATTTGCCTTATTCGCTCATGTTATACACTCATACTACTTACTTATGATTGATTATTTCGTATGTACAAACTTATATCACTCTTTCTATATAAGATATTTATGAAAACTCCAAGCTTGTCCAACAATGGACATATCACGAGTATAACTAAGTTAAGTATTTGAAAATTTTATCGAACCTCGGTTAAATATAGTCTAGTCACCTATATTTAACCTTGGGACAGTGGAACATAGTCTGACTACCTATGTTCGACTTAGATTTTTCAAATACTGAGAATAGTTATATGTGGGTTATGTCTAATTGATCTTCTACTTGATCTTCGAGAATCACAAAACTTTTATGTAAGTATAACAATTCATCGGTATTCATACGATTGAGCAAAACAACTAAACAAATCCTCACTCTATCTTTATCATGTATAGTCAACCTTACTCCGCACCGTATTTCTGGACGACGAGAATCGAACCTCATCATTAGCTATTCTAGACTTCATTCCTAACAAGTATCCTCACCTTTTCGCAAGTGAACCATTCAGTGATTAAGATGAATTGAGCGCCGGGACGTCGCTCTCTTAAGGGGTACGTCCTGTGACATTTCTAGAATTTCATGTCATTTATTTTAATAGTTTATTATCTAACTATTTTATTTTTAAATAATTAACTTCGTCGGAAGTTATCCGCGTACGTCATAACACGTCCAATTCATTCAACCGCGACTATACTATACCCACTCTACACTTTCTATGCATTTTTGTTTCCTTACAATCCTATTTTAAAAGTCACTTTTCACTTTTTCCATTTTTACGTAAACCTTGCACCTTTTACGTTTTACGCGATTTATTTAAATTTATGTTTTAAGGTTTTAACAAAGTGAACCAACCCTAGACTATGATAATTTACATATTTTATGAATTTTTATACTATTTCATGCTTACAAATGAGTTTTATACTTGTCGTGTCATTTTTATAGCTTACGTCGCTTTTATCAAGAACCGGTGTCACCAAACGTGTTTTCGACTCACGGTTAAAGTTTTAACAACATTTAAACCCTCCGTCAACCTCAAAACCTCTAAAATAGTCTACTATGATATGATAACAAGTTTTATCATTTTTATAGGTTTCACATTTTATTCCTTACTGTTTTTACGTTTCGCGTCTTAAAAACTACACGTTTTCAATTACCGGGATCAAACTACACTTCGTAGCTCAAGTTTTTATACAAAATAAACCCACTCAACCCCCCACCCACCAAAACCACGAAATAAAATAGCCAATACATGTGTATTTGTGGGGTGTCTTACCTTGACACTTGGTTAGACCCTTTTTGCATGCATACATACTATATAATACACACAAATCCTCATTTTTCTTGTTTATATCACCATCACCACTAACTTATCTCTCCTTCTCTTGACACCAACGACCCAAAACAGTAAAAATAAAGATATTTCATCAATCATTTTACTAATATATTGATCTTGGATTAAAGATATTGAAGGCCTAGTCTTGTTCTTGGTTTATTACACTCAAAACATCATCAAATCTCATCATTTCTTGATTTCTTTGGGAAGTTGTTCCAAGTTTTGGTCAAGATGGTTTAGGGGCTGTGATTTTAAGATATTTTCAAGGGTAAATCAAGGGTATAAGTCTTGGGTAAAAGTGTTGAAGAAAGGGTGCAAGGGTTACTTGTTGGTGACTTTGAAAGTTCTTTGTTCCTTGTTTCTTGTAATTTTTCTTGTTCATCAACCATTGTAAGGAAACCAATCACTCTCATTTTATTTTCATTCCTGTAAATATATTATATATCTTGATGTATTTAAGCATTATATAAATTATTATGCTTAATTAGGCTTGGTACATAGTTAGGAAACACTAAAAACCCTAAAGGACTAGACATGCAAACTGTGAATCTGATTCAGGGGTAAAAACGGAATAAACTGATTTAATCAGTAAACATTGGACCTAAACTAAAAATATATAGTTGTAGCTCTATGTCTTGTGGTCATTTTGACGGGTATTTCATCGAATAACTCATTACGATGATTAAACTAGAAATATTTTCGTGAAACATGCCAGATTCTGAGTTACAGATTCAAATGGTAAAAATCTCAGTGATATGTTCATTTTCACTACTTGGCCCAGTTTTATGAAATGTAGGTAACATCTTAACTTAAACATGGCCGCAAACGGGGAATTAATTGGACTTGTAGAACTCTAGATATCGCATTTTTCGTGGGACTGTTGTAATATTGAAAACTGTTGGGCTGAATACTATGGGTAAATGGATTATTTTTCTACTGTTAAGTAATTTTTGGTCTAGTGGGACCCACAAAACTTGTTAGTACAGACAAATACCTTTCCGGGGATATAAGAAACTTAATTTTTCGACATACGGTTTAATAGTAACGGATTTTCTAAGATGTACAAGTTATAAAATTTTTGACAGCCTTGACCTTAAAAGTATAAAAAGGATTTACAAACTCATGTACTTATATCCTTCAAACTTTATTATCAAACACTTGATATATTTAAAATCTTTATATATCTAGTGGGACTTAGAGACAAACATAAGAAAAATTTCTTTAAAACTTCATAAGATATAAAGTTCATACATATAAATAACTTTTAAAATACCGAACTAAAACTTGTGATATACTAGGGAATTATGTACCAAGCGTAAGTAAGATAATAATTTATATATATAGCAAAGTTGCATCAATGTTTATTTTCAAAAACCTAAGACAAGCGTATATCTATTTAGGTTCATCGTAGAAGCTTTGCGGCTACTTTTCATCACTTGCTCGTTTCATATTACCTCCTTTGTTCACGGTGAGTTCATAGCCTCGCCTTTACTCATTTAAATGTTTTATAAACATCGCGAGGGGGATACATGCTAGTTTTACAAATTGAATACAAGTAGCTTTTGGTATGCTAAACCCGATTATATGATTTATGGACATCTGACATTGAGTATTCTTGCTTAAGTCCCCATCATGAACCGTTAATTTTGTGTGAACGCTAGTATTATAAATATGCATATTTGGCTTGACAAGCCTGTCTGGGTGAGTAGCGCTCATTTGACAACTGTGGGTAAAACGGACATATAATATTGAGAATTTAGGGTAATTGGCAAGATTACCCTTGTGCGGGGCATCATTTAGACATAGTCAAGGTTCGGTTTTGTGAGCTCAATGCTGTAAATCTTATTTCTTTTCCCCGACATGTATTTGTTACATGTCAACTTAATTATGGGTGTATAACAACGTAGCCCATCATATTTTAAACTGAATTATCTTGTATTCAACTGATTACTTATTAAACTCTATGAATTCACTCAACCTTTGTGTTGACTTTTAGCATGTTTTATCTCAGGTCCGTAAGTGACTTTCCGCTTGGATGGGCGGCGCAAGAAATGGATATCTACATGATGGCTCGTGTTTTAATAAAAAATTTTCATTCGATAATGTTTCAAACTTTTAAACTTATGTAACATTGGATTATGTTAAAACCTTTTGGGACCTTTGTTGACTCTGATATTATCGAATGTGAAAACTTATTATAAATGTCTCTATTTTGAGTTCGTTTACTATACTTGTACTATGTGACTGATATATAGCACCCCATGTTGTATTCCGCTGCGTTCCTAATATGGGGGTGTTATACTCAGTAGTCACCATACCCCTTGTCACACCCCCAAAATCGGGTCCAGCGGAAGCATACATGTAGCTGGGGTGTAACTCAATTGGTATTACAACACAAGTTCAAAACTGGTTTTCACTTCAATCATTTAGAATAAAATCATTTAACCCAAAAGTATTGAATTTACATCGTTAAAAGTAGTGCGGAAGTAGGCCCGTAAAATAGTTTAAAATGGTCCCCAAGTGAATATCAGAGTCTTCTATGACCATGCCATGCCCTGCCAAAACCTCCAGCAGCGTGCCATTGCTTAAAACCTGAAAATACATGCTAAAGAGTGTCAACACGAGGTTGGTGAGTTCATAAGTTTGTATTAAAACAATAGTGTTGTGAGTACAATAGAGAGAGTTTTGTGACCATTGTGTAACTCACAATGTCATAAAAATAAAGTTTACCTTACAGTAAAATCAGGATTGTGGACCATGAGTAGAGTGTGTGATCATTACAACAAATATAATATCACATAGAAAAATAGTCTATTACGCTAGCGCTAAGTTCATGCAACCGAAGCTATAACAGTGTGCATGCTCTAGAAGCATGTTAAATAAAAAGGCCCGGCAAGTGTTTATCCCGTTACACTTGTAATTCGACATGTTATACGCTCGCGTTTGCCTATCTGGTCAAACCGAACGGGGGAGTCACCACCAATAGATCTATTTATAACATTCGCGCTTCCCAGCAGGAATTGACGGTTCATGAGTTTGGGCATAGTGGGATTCAAGGGCTTAGGCTAATCCGCGTAATAGTTTAGATACAACATAAGTTTCAGTATGGTCCATAAAAGTGTTTGCATAAAAGCAATAGTTCACAAAGTGTGTTGCATAAAAGCAAGAGTTCATAAAGTGTGTTGCATAAAAGCAAGAGTTCATAAAGTGTGTTGCATAAAAGCAAGAGTTCATAAAATGTGTTGCATAAAGCAAGAGTTCATAAAGTGTGTTGCATGTTTATAAAACGCTTGTGTATGCGAGAAAAAAATCAAGTATGCAACTGATATACCCATAGGTGCATTTAAATAATCAATCAAGCCTTCAAAGAAACAGTAGTGTTTAAGTAAACAATTTCGCATTCAAGCATTTAGTTTAGTCAAAAACGAGCATGTATTCTCCCCCAAAACAGTTATACAAATAGGTAAAAGTAGGGGGTATGAACTCACCTGGTGCGATAGCTATGATGACAAAAGTGGATACACTGAAATGAGGCACGATCTCTAATCGCAACCTAATGAATGATAGTTTCTAATGTAAGAAACGAAATGATGCTACACATGCAAGTACGTATGTTATCGATACCACTCGTTAGTTTTGAAAATAGTGTTTATCGTCAAAAATACATTTTTGACGTCTCGTTAAGTTAATAACCACTTTTCGTGTAGATATGTTGAAACGGTACTCCACGATGCTTGTTTGGTGTCTTATCGGCAAATATAAGGTTTTCGTCGCAAAAATAGCATTTTCATAACTTGAAAATATGCCCAAAATGGCCTCGCAAAACAAGTCGCGAAAAGTTGTACGTTAAGGGTTGGTGATGAAACTCGGCGTTTTTGAAAACCTTGTAACAATATCCTGAAGTCGTGTCATTTATGTTTTGGCTATACGGGTCTTGATCGATGAGAAAATCGACTCTTATTGTTGCTATTTGAAAATATTATGTTCAACACATAGAAAATTTCATTATAGCAATAGCTGTCAAAAATATATAGTTTATCGGGTATATAGATGAGGTCGTAGTTTATTCGTTATAAGTCTATTCGACGAACGGCCAATTGATTTGGAAAGCTTGTTGGAAGATCTTGATTTCATAAAACTACGCCTCGGACTCAAATTGATCCAATCATGAAGAAAAAAAACAGCCAAGAAAGTGGTGTCTCGCAAAGACAGTTTTTCGGCAAAAATAATAATAGAAAAGCTGATGGAAATTTGTAAAAATCGTCTAAGTTCAAACGCTTGTATCTTTTTCGTTATAAGCTCGTTTTCTACGTTCTTTATATTCCCGGAATCGTGGGACAACATACTAATATATTTTTGATAAGTCGGGACGGCTAGATCAAGTTTTAGGCCTCGAAACAGTCCAAGAAAGTCGTGGGACAGCAAGTAATTTTTCAGAAAATAGTTTTCGTCGTTAATATTGGAAATATCATAACTGTTTCGTCGTAACTCGGATTTTATCCCCGTTTTCGGCCATAGTTTCGTCTCGGAATGTATTTTCTAAATCTTTGGTCAAAAGTTACACCCTTGCCCCTGATCTTCCCACGTTTGCCAAAAAGGGACAGCAACATTTTGAAAGTGTCAAAAAATAGATTTTCCTAGTTTCTAACTTGTTCCAACTTCAACCAAACCACTTTCAATCACCACAAAACTAGTCTAATCCTACCATACACCTTCTTAGGGTGTCATGGGTTCCTAAACATCACCAATCTTAGTGGATCTAATGAGATTGCTAGTAAAAATTATAGATCTAAGTTTATAAAAACAAATTGAGTAATAAGTGGTATGGATCTTACATACTTGCATGTTTTGTTACTAGATCATGAAAATATATAAAACAGATGTTTAAAAGAGTAGAAAAGATTATTAGTAACTTACTTGAAGATTTGAGATGATTTGGATGAAAATATGTAATTAACCTAGGGATTTTTATTTCAAAATCTTAACTAGGGTTACAATCAAGACTTGATTATAACTTGGACTTCAAAAATTGATGGTTTCTTCTTGGTGTTCTTCCTTTGGTCGATCCATACACACAAGGAAGGAGAGAAAAATGATGACAAGTTTGCTAGTTGTTTGATGTGTAAATGAAATTTTATTGATGATATGAAGTATATATATTTGGTCTTGGTCAAATTCATGTAATTATTTAATTAGGGATGCAAGATCCATGTTTTAGGGGGCTAGGGGGGAGCAAGATCCATAAAAGGGGGAAAAGAAAGAAGTAAGTGTGCTCATTTAATGAGCTTGTCTACCTAGTGCAAGTATTAGTTAGTTTTGGTTATGTATTGGGTGTTATCCGGTACCGAGTTAACTAAAAATAAATGTTACCGAGGTGAAATAAAATACGATGAAGTTGTAAAAGTTGTAAAATATTATTCCTGATGAGAATCGGGTGTTGAAATAATTATCGTATTGAAATAACGCAAACCGACGAAGTTATAAGCTCCGACCGTAAAGTATAGCCATTGATTTTAAAACACCGGGTAAATTAATAATATAATTTTTATATTATTATTATGAGTATGTAAATATGTTAGGATCATAGTCGGGAGTATTGGGTATACGTCATTAGTAAAACTGAGTGGTATCGTTAATTACAAATTAAGCATACGTAAATTGAAATAATGCATATCCGTGTAGGTTCTCAAGTGATGATGATAATGTGTAGACTATTCCAGTCTATATCAAGTGTCATTAATGAATGATGCATGAATTCGCAGCTAAACCTAACTGGTTACGCGAATTTGAAGACTCGTAAACTCAGTTTACGAAATGACGAACGATGATCATGAATAGTGATTTCCCTTCGGGAATGAATAGTGTCACATGAATAGTAAAATTTTTGAACGTTTCTCGGAATCACAAACTGACTCCGAAAATGATGAATAGTAAAATGATGAATAGTGACCGGTGAATAGTAATTGATGAATAGTAACCGATGAATAGTGAATAGGAGAAATGTCCCGAAAATGCGAGTTGTTACAGTCTCACCCCCTTAAAAGGAACTTCGTCCCGAAGTTCAGTTTGTGTTGGTCTCTGAAGTTGTATTGTTGAAAAGGTGATGATTCTTATCGTGTAACCTGTTGAGCTCTAACAAGGTTCAAGTCTGACGGCCACCCGGCCTACTCTGTCAGAAATGTTAAATGGTCCAGTGTATATCGGGTTCATGAATGCTTACTGGACTAGAGAGTTGGGTTTTTTTTTTTCAAATTTCAATCCGTCAATGGATGTTGGCACTTCGGCCATAGAGTGCTTCGAATGGTGTAGTCTCTAAGCTCGTGTGGTAACTATGGTTGCAACTGAATTTGATTTATGGCAAATGGTTAATCCAACCATTTCTAGTGTCAATCACACCCGATTTGGGCATATCTCCCTAGGTTTGAATCAATCTCAAATTCTGACCATTGGTCTACAGATGATAGGTGGTGTGGTTCCAAAGAGATCTTAATGAAATCGTTAGGAGTTGAGGTGAATCAAATTCCTTTATTAGAAATAATTGAAATGGATATCATGAATCTTGTTTTGGAAAGACTTACAAGGTTAAGTCCGTCAAAGGGTGTTGTTAAAAATAATAGACTAGGATAAGGTTGTGATCCTCCGCAGGATGTCATGAATTGAGTTTTTCTCCACCTACGATGCTTAGTCTCCATTACTAAGATTTTCCCCAAGTTATATGTCATCGAATCACAAACTCCTAAAGGTATAAGAGATGTAATATAGTGATTGATTTTCAAAGTTTGTTTTGAAATTGTGTGTTTTATTCATAAACCTTCCCTTTACAACTTTAAGCAAACGGCTTTTTAAAGTAACGTATTTCTTGATGTTTCAAAATTTAATAGTTATGCAAGATAGGACAATTTTCAACATAAGGTGGATAATATGGTTGACCAAAGATTGATGTTTAAAATTTTCTAATCATTCAATAGTTTTGTGAAAGATTAACCAAAAGGAATTTGCTTGTCAAAATAAGTGCCTCAGAAAAGTGTTTTGTATAACGGTAGTTTGGAGAAAAATCCATTTAAAGTGAACGTATCAAGAGGATAAAAATAGCCAGGTATGTATGTCTGCACAAATGCATAGGTGTCTAACATGTTTGAATAAAGTCTATTGGTGAGGACATGTTCAACTGAAGGTTCTATAGTCTTGGTTAGGAGGTTGGATGTATCTCTATAGTGTTGCTCAGTGAGCATTCACATCGAAACTAATCTTGTAATTTAATCAAGCCAATACTTTCCAGATGGTGGAATTGTGGCAATCAGGCCAGTGATAGTGGTTCGAATGGTTTTGTAGTATCCTGAGATTTCTGTTGAGTTTTGAATGGTTTCAATATTCCGAGGGATCCTCCTTTTAGATGGTATGGAAAGTCTTTCCTAGGGAGGTCATTGATAATATCCACTTATCAATGTAAGAAGTAGTGAGGGATGAGTGACATCGGAGTCTACAGAGTGTTAGCTAATTCCTTATACATATATGGGGATGGGGAAAGGAAATGATAGTGAGGGTGAGAAGGGAAAAGATTGTGACAACTGCGACAAAATGAGATTGTGATAAAAGAAAATACTGTGATATAAGTGTATCGTGCATAGACGTAGATGTCCATGAGATGAAATGACCAGTTGGCGTGCTTCCAATCGGTGGTTAACGAGATGGTGAAAAGTATGGATGTTCTGCCAACGAGTGTTTACTCACACATAAATGAAACATTTGGGAATTGAGTAGAGAATTCAATACAGACAGAATTTTATTATAACCATTCTCAGTATTGCAAAATTCATTTCTGAGTCAGACATAGGTGGTCAGCCTATATCTCACTATCCCGGGTTGAATATAGATGACCAGTCTATATTCTACCGAGGTTCCATGAATTTTGAAATACTCAGCTCAGTTATACTAAGACTATGTCCTTCCCAAATACCAAGACGTTCTAAAAGACAAAAGCAAGTGACCAAACTCGAGGTCAATTGATGAAACTATGCAAAGAGAAACATAGCGCGGTGACATATACGATACATGAGCATGCTTATATGAAGGGCAATTATAGTAATCGACTATAATAATGAATATAATACATCAGATAATGAGACACAAATCTCATCACCTATGTCAGCAACTAACCACAAATGAGGCTTCAGCTTGGCAGGCAGGCACGTGGCGGTCATAGGGTTAAGTTTTCTTGAAAGTAGCTATAGTCTAGGTTTTAAAAACACTTAGTTCGCTATAGCCAAAGCTCTGATACCAATCTGTCACACCCCCAAAATCGGGTCCAGCGGAAGCATACATGTAGCTGGGGTGTAACTCAATTGGTATTACAACACAAGTTCAAAACTGGTTTTCACTTCAATCATTTAGAATAAAATCATTTAACCCAAAAGTATTGAATTTACATCGTTAAAAGTAGTGCGGAAGTAGGCCCGTAAAATAGTTTAAAATGGTCCCCAAGTGAATATCAGAGTCTTCTATGACCATGCCATGCCCTGCCAAAACCTCCAGCAGCGTGCCATTGCTTAAAACCTGAAAATACATGCTAAAGAGTGTCAACACGAGGTTGGTGAGTTCATAAGTTTGTATTAAAACAATAGTGTTGTGAGTACAATAGAGAGAGTTTTGTGACCATTGTGTAACTCACAATGTCATAAAAATAAAGTTTACCTTACAGTAAAATCAGGATTGTGGACCATGAGTAGAGTGTGTGATCATTACAACAAATATAATATCACATAGAAAAATAGTCTATTACGCTAGCGCTAAGTTCATGCAACCGAAGCTATAACAGTGTGCATGCTCTAGAAGCATGTTAAATAAAAAGGCCCGGCAAGTGTTTATCCCGTTACACTTGTAATTCGACATGTTATACGCTCGCGTTTGCCTATCTGGTCAAACCGAACGGGGGAGTCACCACCAATAGATCTATTTATAACATTCGCGCTTCCCAGCAGGAATTGACGGTTCATGAGTTTGGGCATAGTGGGATTCAAGGGCTTAGGCTAATCCGCGTAATAGTTTAGATACAACATAAGTTTCAGTATGGTCCATAAAAGTGTTTGCATAAAAGCAATAGTTCACAAAGTGTGTTGCATAAAAGCAAGAGTTCATAAAGTGTGTTGCATAAAAGCAAGAGTTCATAAAGTGTGTTGCATAAAAGCAAGAGTTCATAAAATGTGTTGCATAAAGCAAGAGTTCATAAAGTGTGTTGCATGTTTATAAAACGCTTGTGTATGCGAGAAAAAAATCAAGTATGCAACTGATATACCCATAGGTGCATTTAAATAATCAATCAAGCCTTCAAAGAAACAGTAGTGTTTAAGTAAACAATTGCGCATTCAAGCATTTAGTTTAGTAAAAAACGAGCATGTATTCTCCCCCAAAACAGTTATACAAATAGGTAAAAGTAGGGGGTATGAACTCACCTGGTGCGATAGCTATGATGACAAAAGTGGATACACTGAAATGAGGCACGATCTCTAATCGCAACCTAATGAATGATAGTTTCTAATGTAAGAAACGAAATGATGCTACACATGCAAGTACGTATGTTATCGATACCACTCGTTAGTTTTGAAAATAGTGTTTATCGTCAAAAATACATTTTTGACGTCTCGTTAAGTTAATAACCACTTTTCGTGTAGATATGTTGAAACGGTACTCCACGATGCTTGTTTGGTGTCTTATCGGCAAATATAAGGTTTTCGTCGCAAAAATAGCATTTTCATAACTTGAAAATATGCCCAAAATGGCCTCGCAAAACAAGTCGCGAAAAGTTGTACGTTAAGGGTTGGTGATGAAACTCGGCGTTTTTGAAAACCTTGTAACAATATCCTGAAGTCGTGTCATTTATGTTTTGGCTATACGGGTCTTGATCGATGAGAAAATCGACTCTTATTGTTGCTATTTGAAAATATTATGTTCAACACATAGAAAATTTCATTATAGCAATAGCTGTCAAAAATATATAGTTTATCGGGTATATAGATGAGGTCGTAGTTTATTCGTTATAAGTCTATTCGACGAACGGCCAATTGATTTGGAAAGCTTGTTGGAAGATCTTGATTTCATAAAACTACGCCTCGGACTCAAATTGATCCAATCATGAAGAAAAAAAACAGCCAAGAAAGTGGTGTCTCGCAAAGACAGTTTTTCGGCAAAAATAATAATAGAAAAGCTGATGGAAATTTGTAAAAATCGTCTAAGTTCAAACGCTTGTATCTTTTTCGTTATAAGCTCGTTTTCTACGTTCTTTATATTCCCGGAATCGTGGGACAACATACTAATATATTTTTGATAAGTCGGGACGGCTAGATCAAGTTTTAGGCCTCGAAACAGTCCAAGAAAGTCGTGGGACAGCAAGTAATTTTTCAGAAAATAGTTTTCGTCGTTAATATTGGAAATATCATAACTGTTTCGTCGTAACTCGGATTTTATCCCCGTTTTCGGCCATAGTTTCGTCTCGGAATGTATTTTCTAAATCTTTGGTCAAAAGTTACACCCTTGCCCCTGATCTTCCCACGTTTGCCAAAAAGGGACAGCAACATTTTGAAAGTGTCAAAAAATAGATTTTCCTAGTTTCTAACTTGTTCCAACTTCAACCAAACCACTTTCAATCACCACAAAACTAGTCTAATCCTACCATACACCTTCTTAGGGTGTCATGGGTTCCTAAACATCACCAATCTTAGTGGATCTAATGAGATTGCTAGTAAAAATTATAGATCTAAGTTTATAAAAACAAATTGAGTAATAAGTGGTATGGATCTTACATACTTGCATGTTTTGTTACTAGATCATGAAAATATATAAAACAGATGTTTAAAAGAGTAGAAAAGATTATTAGTAACTTACTTGAAGATTTGAGATGATTTGGATGAAAATATGTAATTAACCTAGGGATTTTTATTTCAAAATCTTAACTAGGGTTACAATCAAGACTTGATTATAACTTGGACTTCAAAAATTGATGGTTTCTTCTTGGTGTTCTTCCTTTGGTCGATCCATACACACAAGGAAGGAGAGAAAAATGATGACAAGTTTGCTAGTTGTTTGATGTGTAAATGAAATTTTATTGATGATATGAAGTATATATATTTGGTCTTGGTCAAATTCATGTAATTATTTAATTAGGGATGCAAGATCCATGTTTTAGGGGGCTAGGGGGGAGCAAGATCCATAAAAGGGGGAAAAGAAAGAAGTAAGTGTGCTCATTTAATGAGCTTGTCTACCTAGTGCAAGTATTAGTTAGTTTTGGTTATGTATTGGGTGTTATCCGGTACCGAGTTAACTAAAAATAAATGTTACCGAGGTGAAATAAAATACGATGAAGTTGTAAAAGTTGTAAAATATTATTCCTGATGAGAATCGGGTGTTGAAATAATTATCGTATTGAAATAACGCAAACCGACGAAGTTATAAGCTCCGACCGTAAAGTATAGCCATTGATTTTAAAACACCGGGTAAATTAATAATATAATTTTTATATTATTATTATGAGTATGTAAATATGTTAGGATCATAGTCGGGAGTATTGGGTATACGTCATTAGTAAAACTGAGTGGTATCGTTAATTACAAATTAAGCATACGTAAATTGAAATAATGCATATCCGTGTAGGTTCTCAAGTGATGATGATAATGTGTAGACTATTCCAGTCTATATCAAGTGTCATTAATGAATGATGCATGAATTCGCAGCTAAACCTAACTGGTTACGCGAATTTGAAGACTCGTAAACTCAGTTTACGAAATGACGAACGATGATCATGAATAGTGATTTCCCTTCGGGAATGAATAGTGTCACATGAATAGTAAAATTTTTGAACGTTTCTCGGAATCACAAACTGACTCCGAAAATGATGAATAGTAAAATGATGAATAGTGACCGGTGAATAGTAATTGATGAATAGTAACCGATGAATAGTGAATAGGAGAAATGTCCCGAAAATGCGAGTTGTTACAGTCTCACCCCCTTAAAAGGAACTTCGTCCCGAAGTTCAGTTTGTGTTGGTCTCTGAAGTTGTATTGTTGAAAAGGTGATGATTCTTATCGTGTAACCTGTTGAGCTCTAACAAGGTTCAAGTCTGACGGCCACCCGGCCTACTCTGTCAGAAATGTTAAATGGTCCAGTGTATATCGGGTTCATGAATGCTTACTGGACTAGAGAGTTGGGTTTTTTTTTTTCAAATTTCAATCCGTCAATGGATGTTGGCACTTCGGCCATAGAGTGCTTCGAATGGTGTAGTCTCTAAGCTCGTGTGGTAACTATGGTTGCAACTGAATTTGATTTATGGCAAATGGTTAATCCAACCATTTCTAGTGTCAATCACACCCGATTTGGGCATATCTCCCTAGGTTTGAATCAATCTCAAATTCTGACCATTGGTCTACAGATGATAGGTGGTGTGGTTCCAAAGAGATCTTAATGAAATCGTTAGGAGTTGAGGTGAATCAAATTCCTTTATTAGAAATAATTGAAATGGATATCATGAATCTTGTTTTGGAAAGACTTACAAGGTTAAGTCCGTCAAAGGGTGTTGTTAAAAATAATAGACTAGGATAAGGTTGTGATCCTCCGCAGGATGTCATGAATTGAGTTTTTCTCCACCTACGATGCTTAGTCTCCATTACTAAGATTTTCCCCAAGTTATATGTCATCGAATCACAAACTCCTAAAGGTATAAGAGATGTAATATAGTGATTGATTTTCAAAGTTTGTTTTGAAATTGTGTGTTTTATTCATAAACCTTCCCTTTACAACTTTAAGCAAACGGCTTTTTAAAGTAACGTATTTCTTGATGTTTCAAAATTTAATAGTTATGCAAGATAGGACAATTTTCAACATAAGGTGGATAATATGGTTGACCAAAGATTGAAGTTTAAAATTTTCTAATCATTCAATAGTTTTGTGAAAGATTAACCAAAAGGAATTTGCTTGTCAAAATAAGTGCCTCAGAAAAGTGTTTTGTATAACGGTAGTTTGGAGAAAAATCCATTTAAAGTGAACGTATCAAGAGGATAAAAATAGCCAGGTATGTATGTCTGCACAAATGCATAGGTGTCTAACATGTTTGAATAAAGTCTATTGGTGAGGACATGTTCAACTGAAGGTTCTATAGTCTTGGTTAGGAGGTTGGATGTATCTCTATAGTGTTGCTCAGTGAGCATTCGCATCGAAACTAATCTTGTAATTTAATCAAGCCAATACTTTCCAGATGGTGGAATTGTGACAATCAGGCCAGTGATAGTGGTTCGAATGGTTTTGTAGTATCCTGAGATTTCTGTTGAGTTTTGAATGGTTTCAATGTTCCGAGGGATCCTCCTTTTAGATGGTATGGAAAGTCTTTCCTAGGGAGGTCATTGATAATATCCACTTATCAATGTAAGAAGTAGTGAGGGATGAGTGACATCGGAGTCTACAGAGTGTTAGCTAATTCCTTATACATATATGGGGATGGGGAAAGGAAATGATAGTGAGGGTGAGAAGGGAAAAGATTGTGACAACTGCGACAAAATGAGATTGTGATAAAAGAAAATACTGTGATATAAGTGTATCGTGCATAGACGTAGATGTCCATGAGATGAAATGACCAGTTGGCGTGCTTCCAATCGGTGGTTAACGAGATGGTGAAAAGTATGGATGTTCTGCCAACGAGTGTTTACTCACACATAAATGAAACATTTGGGAATTGAGTAGAGAATTCAATACAGACAGAATTTTATTATAACCATTCTCAGTATTGCAAAATTCATTTCTGAGTCAGACATAGGTGGTCAGCCTATATCTCACTATCCCGGGTTGAATATAGATGACCAGTCTATATTCTACCGAGGTTCCATGAATTTTGAAATACTCAGCTCAGTTATACTAAGACTATGTCCTTCCCAAATACCAAGACGTTCTAAAAGACAAAAGCAAGTGACCAAACTCGAGGTCAATTGATGAAACTATGCAAAGAGAAACATAGCGCGGTGACATATACGATACATGAGCATGCTTATATGAAGGGCAATTATAGTAATCGACTATAATAATGAATATAATACATCAGATAATGAGACACAAATCTCATCACCTATGTCAGCAACTAACCACAAATGAGGCTTCAGCTTGGCAGGCAGGCACGTGGCGGTCATAGGGTTAAGTTTTCTTGAAAGTAGCTATAGTCTAGGTTTTAAAAACACTTAGTTCGCTATAGCCAAAGCTCTGATACCAATCTGTCACACCCCCAAAATCGGGTCCAGCGGAAGCATACATGTAGCTGGGGTGTAACTCAATTGGTATTACAACACAAGTTCAAAACTGGTTTTCACTTCAATCATTTAGAATAAAATCATTTAACCCAAAAGTATTGAATTTACATCGTTAAAAGTAGTGCGGAAGTAGGCCCGTAAAATAGTTTAAAATGGTCCCCAAGTGAATATCAGAGTCTTCTATGACCATGCCATGCCCTGCCAAAACCTCCAGCAGCGTGCCATTGCTTAAAACCTGAAAATACATGCTAAAGAGTGTCAACACGAGGTTGGTGAGTTCATAAGTTTGTATTAAAACAATAGTGTTGTGAGTACAATAGAGAGAGTTTTGTGACCATTGTGTAACTCACAATGTCATAAAAATAAAGTTTACCTTACAGTAAAATCAGGATTGTGGACCATGAGTAGAGTGTGTGATCATTACAACAAATATAATATCACATAGAAAAATAGTCTATTACGCTAGCGCTAAGTTCATGCAACCGAAGCTATAACAGTGTGCATGCTCTAGAAGCATGTTAAATAAAAAGGCCCGGCAAGTGTTTATCCCGTTACACTTGTAATTCGACATGTTATACGCTCGCGTTTGCCTATCTGGTCAAACCGAACGGGGGAGTCACCACCAATAGATCTATTTATAACATTCGCGCTTCCCAGCAGGAATTGACGGTTCATGAGTTTGGGCATAGTGGGATTCAAGGGCTTAGGCTAATCCGCGTAATAGTTTAGATACAACATAAGTTTCAGTATGGTCCATAAAAGTGTTTGCATAAAAGCAATAGTTCACAAAGTGTGTTGCATAAAAGCAAGAGTTCATAAAGTGTGTTGCATAAAAGCAAGAGTTCATAAAGTGTGTTGCATAAAAGCAAGAGTTCATAAAATGTGTTGCATAAAGCAAGAGTTCATAAAGTGTGTTGCATGTTTATAAAACGCTTGTGTATGCGAGAAAAAAATCAAGTATGCAACTGATATACCCATAGGTGCATTTAAATAATCAATCAAGCCTTCAAAGAAACAGTAGTGTTTAAGTAAACAATTGCGCATTCAAGCATTTAGTTTAGTCAAAAACGAGCATGTATTCTCCCCCAAAACAGTTATACAAATAGGTAAAAGTAGGGGGTATGAACTCACCTGGTGCGATAGCTATGATGACAAAAGTGGATACACTGAAATGAGGCACGATCTCTAATCGCAACCTAATGAATGATAGTTTCTAATGTAAGAAACGAAATGATGCTACACATGCAAGTACGTATGTTATCGATACCACTCGTTAGTTTTGAAAATAGTGTTTATCGTCAAAAATACATTTTTGACGTCTCGTTAAGTTAATAACCACTTTTCGTGTAGATATGTTGAAACGGTACTCCACGATGCTTGTTTGGTGTCTTATCGGCAAATATAAGGTTTTCGTCGCAAAAATAGCATTTTCATAACTTGAAAATATGCCCAAAATGGCCTCGCAAAACAAGTCGCGAAAAGTTGTACGTTAAGGGTTGGTGATGAAACTCGGCGTTTTTGAAAACCTTGTAACAATATCCTGAAGTCGTGTCATTTATGTTTTGGCTATACGGGTCTTGATCGATGAGAAAATCGACTCTTATTGTTGCTATTTGAAAATATTATGTTCAACACATAGAAAATTTCATTATAGCAATAGCTGTCAAAAATATATAGTTTATCGGGTATATAGATGAGGTCGTAGTTTATTCGTTATAAGTCTATTCGACGAACGGCCAATTGATTTGGAAAGCTTGTTGGAAGATCTTGATTTTTCATAAAACTACGCCTCAGACTCAAATTGATCCAATCATGAAGAAAAAAAAACAGCCAAGAAAGTGGTGTCTCGCAAAGACAGTTTTTCGGCAAAAATAATAATAGAAAAGCTGATGGAAATTTGTAAAAATCGTCTAAGTTCAAACGCTTGTATCTTTTTCGTTATAAGCTCGTTTTCTACGTTCTTTATATTCCCGGAATCGTGGGACAACATACTAATATATTTTTGATAAGTCGGGACGGCTAGATCAAGTTTTAGGCCTCGAAACAGTCCAAGAAAGTCGTGGGACAGCAAGTAATTTTTCAGAAAATAGTTTTCGTCGTTAATATTGGAAATATCATAACTGTTTCGTCGTAACTCGGATTTTATCCCCGTTTTCGGCCATAGTTTCGTCTCGGAATGTATTTTCTAAATCTTTGGTCAAAAGTTACACCCTTGCCCCTGATCTTCCCACGTTTGCCAAAAAGGGACAGCAACATTTTGAAAGTGTCAAAAAATAGATTTTCCTAGTTTCTAACTTGTTCCAACTTCAACCAAACCACTTTCAATCACCACAAAACTAGTCTAATCCTACCATACACCTTCTTAGGGTGTCATGGGTTCCTAAACATCACCAATCTTAGTGGATCTAATGAGATTGCTAGTAAAAATTATAGATCTAAGTTTATAAAAACAAATTGAGTAATAAGTGGTATGGATCTTACATACTTGCATGTTTTGTTACTAGATCATGAAAATATATAAAATAGATGTTTAAAAGAGTAGAAAAGATTATTAGTAACTTACTTGAAGATTTGAGATGATTTGGATGAAAATATGTAATTAACCTAGGGATTTTTATTTCAAAATCTTAACTAGGGTTACAATCAAGACTTGATTATAACTTGGACTTCAAAAATTGATGGTTTCTTCTTGGTGTTCTTCCTTTGGTCGATCCATACACACAAGGAAGGAGAGAAAAATGATGACAAGTTTGCTAGTTGTTTGATGTGTAAATGAAATTTTATTGATGATATGAAGTATATATATTTGGTCTTGGTCAAATTCATGTAATTATTTAATTAGGGATGCAAGATCCATGTTTTAGGGGGCTAGGGGGGAGCAAGATCCATAAAAGGGGGAAAAGAAAGAAGTAAGTGTGCTCATTTAATGAGCTTGTCTACCTAGTGCAAGTATTAGTTAGTTTTGGTTATGTATTGGGTGTTATCCGGTACCGAGTTAACTAAAAATAAATGTTACCGAGGTGAAATAAAATACGACGAAGTTGTAAAAGTTGTAAAATATTATTCCTGATGAGAATCGGGTGTTGAAATAATTATCGTATTGAAATAACGCAAACCGACGAAGTTATAAGCTCCGACCGTAAAGTATAGCCATTGATTTTAAAACACCGGGTAAATTAATAATATAATTTTTATATTATTATTATGAGTATGTAAATATGTTAGGATCATAGTCGGGAGTATTGGGTATACGTCATTAGTAAAACTGAGTGGTATCGTTAATTACAAATTAAGCATACGTAAATTGAAATAATGCATATCCGTGTAGGTTCTCAAGTGATGATGATAATGTGTAGACTATTCCAGTCTATATCAAGTGTCATTAATGAATGATGCATGAATTCGCAGCTAAACCTAACTGGTTACGCGAATTTGAAGACTCGTAAACTCAGTTTACGAAATGACGAACGATGATCATGAATAGTGATTTCCCTTCGGGAATGAATAGTGTCACATGAATAGTAAAATTTTTGAACGTTTCTCGGAATCACAAACTGACTTCGAAAATGATGAATAGTAAAATGATGAATAGTGACCGGTGAATAGTAATTGATGAATAGTAACCGATGAATAGTGAATAGGAGAAATGTCCCGAAAATGCGAGTTGTTACACCCCTCCTTGATGCTTGCTATCACATGCCGAAGTATAGCGCATACTTTAAAAAACTACTCGCTAACCGAAAGAAACTTGAGGGTCTTGGGACCCTGGGGGAAGAATGCTCGGTGGTGACCCATCGAGGGCGACCAAAAAAGGTAGACGATCTAGGCAGCTTCACCTTGCCTTGCTCCATAGGATCTCTATCAATAAAGAATGCTCTTGCCGATTTGGGGGTGAGTATCAATCTCATGCCTCACTCTATGTTCCTTAAATTAGGATACTCTGGGTTAAATCCTACCCGTATGAACATCCAACTAGCCGATAGATCAGTCAAGTACCCCGTAGGGATATGCGAGAATGTGCTAGTCAAAGTTGGGAAATTCAAATTCCCGGTTGACTTCGTAATCCTAGATATGAAGGAGGATGACTTGGTACCCATCATCTTAGGGAGACCATTTCTTGCTACCGCTCGTGCAATCATTGATGTTTATGACGGCAAGTTAACCTTGCGAGTGGGAACCGATAGCACAACCTTCGACATTAAGGACTCTATGGATCTCTCTCTCGAAGCAGCTAACCGGCTCTATTTCATTGGGGAGGTCGATGAACTCACAGATGTCATTGATAGCTGTGTTGATGAACAAATCGAGGAAGGCTGGTTACGGGACGAGAGTTTTCTGCCTTTGCTAGAGGTGGAAAAGATGGAGGATGTTGGTGCAGTCTCCTTCTACCCTAGACAAGAGGCAACGGAGCATCTCGAGCTCCGAAAGCCCGAAAACAAGCTTAAGCCTTCTATTATCGAACCTCCTGAGTTAGATCTTAAGGAACTTCCTAACGATTTAGAGTATGCCTTCCTCCAGGGAGTGGACCAACTGCCAGTAATCATAAACTCTTCCCTCGAACATGAACAAAAAGGTAAACTCTTAGAGGTCCTAAAGAAATATAAGGGAGTGTTCGCATGGAGTGTAGCCGACATTAAGGGGATTGAATCAACTTTTTGCACACATAAGATTCTCATGGAAGAAGATTATAAACCTACCGTGCAACCCCAGAGGCGGGTGAATCCCAACATTAAGGAAGTAGTAAAGAAAGAAGTCATCCAACTTCTGGATGCAGGATTGATCTACCCAATCTCGGATAGCCCATGGGTCAGTCCTGTACAGGTTGTACCTAAGAAGGGTGGAATGACTGTAGTTAAGAATGACAAGGGTGAGATGGTACCCCAGAGAACGGTCACTGGATGGCGGGTATGCATTGACTATCGAAAGCTCAATGATGCCATGAGGAAAGATCACTTTCCCTTACCATTCATTGACCAAATGTTAGAGAGATTGTCTGGGCACGAGTACTATTGCTTCTTGGATGGATTCTCAGGGTATTTTCAAATTCCCATAGCACCTGAGGACCAAGAAAATACCACGTTTACTTGCCCTTATGGAACGTTCGCCTACAAAAGGATGCCTTTTGGGCTATGTAATGCCCCTGCCACTTTCCAACGATGCATGACCGCAATCTTTCACGAACTTATGGAAGACAGCATGGAAGTGTTTATGGATGACTTTTCGGTCTTCGGGGACTCCTTCGACCGCTGTCTTGCTAATCTAGAAAAAATGCTTAAACGCTGTGAGAAAACCAACTTGGTGTTAAACTGGGAAAAGTGTCATTTCATGGTGAAAGAAGGGATTGTGTTAGGGCACAAGATCTCAGGTAATGGGATAGAGGTGGACCAAGCTAAGGTTGAAGCTATATCTAAGTTACCATACTCCACGACTGTTAAAGCAATACGGAGCTTCTTGGGGCACGCCGGGTTTTATCGGAGATTCATCAAAGACTTCTCCAAAATAGCTCGGCCAATGACTCAATTGCTCATGAAGGATGCTCCATTCGATTTCTCCCAAGAATGCAAGGATGCATTCGATCTCTTAAAAAAGGAGCTCACACAAGCTCCAATCATGATTACACCCAACTGGGAGTTACCGTTTGAAATCATGTGTGACGCTAGCGATTTTGCTGTCGGGGCTGTATTGGGCCAACGGCGTGACAAGCTATTCCAACCTATTTACTACGCTAGTAAAACCATGAATCCCGCTCAGGAGAATTACTCCACCACCGAAAAGGAATTGTTAGCCGTAGTGTTCGCATTCGACAAATTCCAGCAATATCTTGTCCTTTCAAAGACAGTCGTTTTCACTATCACTCGGCTCTTCGATATCTTTTTGCTAAGCAGGATGCTAAGCCACGACTATTTCGGTGGATCTTGTTGTTACAAGAATTCGATGTTGAGATTCGTGATAAGAGGGGGGCAGAAAATCTGGCTGCTGATCATCTATCTCGTCTTGAAAACCCCTTGGATGAGCACGATAGGTGCGAGATTAGGGATTCATTTCTTGAAGAACAACTCATGTCAATGATTGATTCGGAGCCTTGGTACGCAGATTTTGCCAACTATCTCGCAAGCAGACTCGTTCCAGAACACCTGACTAAGTACGAAAGAAAAAGATTCTTTTCTCAGTTAAAATACTACTTCTGGGATGAACCATTTTTATTCCGAAGGTGTCCTGACCAAATAATAAAGCGTTGTGTTTCGGAAAGTGAGGCAGTGAAGATTATGAGGCAATGTCACTCTGGTCCCTCTGGAGGGCATCATGGGATAAGCACCACCGCCCGAAAAATTTTTGACGCGGGATTCTATTGGCCCACAATTTTCCGTGATGTCAAAGAAATGGTACAGGCATGCGATGCATGTCAACGGGCCGATAACATATCACATAGGGACGAAGCGCCTCAGAATTTTATACAAGTATGTGAGGTCTTCGATGTCTGGGGAATTGACTTCATGGGACCCTTTCCATCTTCAGCGGGGAACGAATACATTTTAGTTGCCATCGATTATGTTTCGAAATGGGTAGAGGCACAAGCCCTTAGGACCAACGATGCCAGGGTAGTTATTCATTTTCTGAAAAAGCTTTTCGCTAGATTCGGGATTCCTAAAGCCCTCATCAGTGATAGGGGAACCCACTTTTGCAATGCGCAAATGGAGAAGGTCATGAAGAGGTATGGAGTATCCCATCGGTTTTCCACCGCCTATCATCCACAAACCAACGGCCAGGTCGAAAACACAAACAAGACTATTAAAAGAATACTTGAAAAAATGGTTAGTCAGAATAGGAAAGACTGGTCATTTAAACTCGACGAAGCCTTATGGGCATTCTGAACCGCCTATAAGACACCTATTGGAATGACCCCGTTTCGCATGGTGTATGGTAAGGCATGTCACTTGCCAGTAGAATTAGAACATATGGCTTATTGGGCGCTTAAGGCATGTAACTTAGATTATACAATTGCCGGAACCAATAGGTTCTTGCAATTACATGAGCTTGATGAGCTTAGATTAGAGGCCTATGAGTCTTCCATTACATATAAAGAAAGGGCAAAAAGATGGCATGATCAAAGAATTAAGAAACTCAAAGAATTTTCAGAAGGGGACAAGGTCCTATTGTACAATTCTCGGTTAAGATTATTTCCGGGGAAACTCAAGTCTAGATGGTATGGACCATTCACGGTGAGAAGTTCCTCTAGAACAGGAGCTGTTGTATTATTAGACGATGAAGGTAGAGAATTTACTGTTAACATACAACGTGTAAAACATTATCAAGAAAATAATAATGAAATGATTGGTGAGGAAGATGTAATGTTTGAGGATGAGGTCACGTAGTAAACCATGACCTTGAGTCTAGCTACAAGACTCGTAAATAAAGAAAAGCGCTTCTTGGGAGGCAACCCATGATCTTGTGTGATTTTATTTTGTTTATTTGTTATTTGCTTCCGTATGCATGCTTTATTTTTATTGTTGGTAGATCATGTTTCTAAACTAAAAGGTGGAAATACTTTACTTTGTTGTTTGGCCTAGTCTTAACTTCACCAAAAGGTATTTTTGCAAAAGATAAGTGTAAGGGGAAACCCCAAATATGTTTTTAAGAAACAAACCGATCATGATTCTCCACAATATTAGGTGAACATGTATATTCGTATTTGTTAGAGTCAAATGCTTGTATTGAGTCATAATGAAGTTTTGTAGGATTTTCCAGGAAGTAGGACCAAGTTTTTCCAGAAATTTTCCGGAAACTTAACACAAGAATTTCTGCAGGTCACTTCTGACGGCGTCATGAGCTTGCTCTTGACGGCATCACGTGTAAAAATCTGGAAATTTTACCAGTTTTGTTTTTCTAACGGAGTTTTAAAGTTTTTGTTGAATTATTAAGTTTTATAATCTCCAGGAAATCTGCAAACTTCATTCCACAAGCATTATATCTTACTTTGTTTTCTAGGATTTAGTAACTTATGTAGATTGCCGCCGATTTTATGCGAGGTTGTCTTGTTTGTTTTCTCAGGATTTACAGGTTATGTATGACAAGAAGATGATTATTTTTCTGGAAGGGAAGCTTTGATTGTTCATTTTCTTGGAGGAAGATCTAACCTGGCTACCTTATTATCCATACCGAGCGAATCAGGGGAGTATTTGATTTCATTCTTTTTACTTTTTCACTTTTACATTCTTTACTTGAACATTGGGGACAATGTTTAATGCGTGGGAATCGCACCTTGCTTTACCTCTCGAGGGATCTCGAGAAGCTTACAACCCCCACCAGGCAGTGTACCTGATCGTTGTAGTATAGTGACAAGTACCGGGGGATTGATCGTTCAGCTTAGGAATCGTGTCGCTAGGATTAGAAAACCTAATTAATAGTTCTAGAGGTGAGGGATGATTATTTTTGTATTTTTATATTTTTATGAAAGCAATTAAAATCTCGGGTTTTGAAGGAGTGGGCGGAATTAGTTGCTATTCAACTAACCCAAAGCTAAGATGCAATCAAAATAAAATAATAAAAATGAAATTAAACTAAATTATACTAAGGTTGTGAGCAGTAATTGGAGAAATTGTGTTTACTTAGACTTCATTACTCCCTAGATATCTTTTACATGTTAATTACTTGTTACACTTGTATGAATGACGGGTTGTATTCCTTAATACCATTCGTGGGGTGGCATACATAACTCCCCAACTCTATGAGCTCTTATCTCCTCCTACACCATGACCCAGCACAACTATAGGGATTGTAAACAGTGGCTCATGCATTAAATACAACCAATAAAGACCTAGTACGCCTCGGTTCATGTTTCTTAAGACGTTCAAGCATGTTACCAATTGGAGATCTGCCAGTTTTCTTAAGCCTAACATATAAATCATTCATTCAAAACAAGAATAGACAAGTAATCAACACATAATCAACATCTAGGTTTCACTAGATCTAAGCAAACACAAGGGAAATCTAGCCTAGCATAGTAGAATTGAGACAAGAACAAGATATAAACAACCAACACATAGACATATTGATTGAATTGAAAGTACACTTATCTCAATTACAATGCAAGGTCTCAAGGGTTTGGAACCCTTGAAAAACCTGTAAAAGAGGCACCAAAATCGTCTTTAGGGTTTCACCAAAACTTCTCTCCTTTTAATGAAAAAACTAGAAAACTATATATAGGAAAAACAGTCTGACGGCGTCAAGAGTAACTTCTGACGCCGTCACCTCGCCGCCATATACTTCCTCGGACGGCCTTGATCCACTTATGACGGCCTATGTGACGCCGTCACCACCCACGGTATATTATTTTTGCCACTTTGACGCCGTCACGAGTCCGTCTGACGCCGTCACCACCTTCGATATTTAATTCTTCATGTCTGACGCCGTCAAGCTGATGGTCTTGACGCCGTCACCTTGTATTTTCAGCATGCAAATTAGGTACTTAGCCGTTTTCTTCACTTTTATGCTCCAAAAACGTCCAAAATAGCTTCTTTTCCAGAATTCACTCTCCAAACACCTAAAATCACAAAAGGAACGATTTAGGGCAATATTTGATCAAATAAAGTCGGATTCGGGCTTAAATGACCCCTTAAAAATGGATCATTTTTCGCCTCATCATATACCCTTACACTTGAGATTTGCTTGTCCTCAAGCAAATGAGCTTTTATTCTACTCAAAAGACAAGTTAGGGGTCATTTAACACTAATATAAAAGTAATTACAACAAATAGTCGTTCCACTAAAGACCAATAGACAAGCACGGAGGTTATACACAAGCACCTCACAAATAGTGTTTAGATACTCACATCTCTCGGGTGTAATAAAGTAATATAACATTATGGAAATGGAAGATATCTCTCAGTACCTGTCATAGCAAAATAGATTACCATAGGCTTGGGAAAGGATCAAACCTCCACCACATGGCGTAAGCACCTAGGATAAACTATCAAAGAGGTCTTTTTAAAGGGTTATAACGTTAGGTGTAGGGATATGAATTACACGGTTTTGTTGGATAAAGGAAGTTTTACTGGTGGCGAGTTAACAATCTCAGTTAATTACATGTACAATATGGCGTTGCTAAGCCAAGACTAGACTCGACTTAAGCTAATAAATGAAAAATAACTAAAAACATAAAATGAACATAGAATGAAACGGGATGGTAGTCCGTATGTTTTTTCTCTTTTTCCTTTTTCTATTTTTTTTTTCTTTTTTTCGATCTTTTTTTTTTTTTTTTTTTTTTTTTTTTTTTTTTTTTTGCATACACTCTTACCCTACCATCCAAAATAATACATCATAGGGGATGAGAATTCCCCTTACACTTGAATCTTTACATACTTTACATTAAACTAATCTAATGACTCGAATTAAGAAAATCAAAACACTTGGAGCACTTTTAAGATTAACGTACATATGGGGGTAATAAGTGATGTTCTTCCCCATTACTCCATAAAATAAGTACTTACCCATGAGTCCCAATCGTCCCAAAATAATATGTACAAGGATATGACTCGACTTAGCAACCATGTAATCAATTAGAAAGTTAACTTAGGGTTTAACAAATAACAATAATGCACTAAAAATGAGCGCATACACGGAAGGCTAAGGCGATTTGGGTGTACATTTAAGTGAGGTGTAACAAATTCTTCCTTTAAGTAAAATGCTTAAAGTTAGAAACGAAAAGATAGGCTCGGAGGGGTGTACTAGGGGTTTCGTGTACTAAAAATGAGTACAACGCTAAGGGTGTGGGAAAAATTAGTTGACTTAACTAGCCAAGTAATATGACTTAAATGGTCAAGTAATTATGATACGGGTTTAACACAAGGGTGATCCTAATGCCTCTTATCATGTAGTAAATCCTACCACACGAATGTAGTCTCACTAGCGGTCTCGGGATGCATCACTAACGCAAGTTCTAGAATCTAAATGCTACCGGTACACTCATAAGCACCAATAATAAATGCTTTTCCTATCAAATCTAAAGGCGAACCTCACATTTTTGGGTGGAAAATTTTTCTGAATATACGGTTATGTGCTAGTCATACAACCTCCTATCCATGAGACGCTTGCTATGGCTAAAGTTTCACTCCTAAATGTTGTAAAAAATTTTAAATTTGGCGCTAAAATTACACTAACAAGTATTTCTCGTAGTTTTATTACTCATCTACTATCAAACAAAACAAACTCAAGCGAAAGTGCATATGTAAGGTATCATCTTTTTACCCTCCCCTTACACTTAAGATGAACATTGTCCCCAATGTTCAAGTAAAGAATGTAAAAGTTAAAAAGTAAAGAGAATGAAATCAAATACTCCCCTGATTCGCTCGGTATGGATTTTAGTTGGCCAGGTTAAATCTTCCTCCAAGAAAACGAACAATCAAAGCTTCCCTTCCAGAATATAAATCATCTTCTTGTCATAAATAACCTGTAAATCCTGACAAAAGTAGACAAGACAACCTCGCGTAAAATCGACGGCATCCTATATAAGTTACTAAATCCTAGAAAACAAAGTAAGATATAATGCTTGTGGAATGAAGTTTGCAGATTTCCTGGAGATTATAAAACTTAATAATTCACAAAAACCATAAGACTCCGTTAGAAAAACAAAACCGGTAAAATTTCCAGATTTTAACTCCTGACGCCGTCAAGAGCAATATCCTAACGCCGTCAGAATGGACCTGCAGAAATTCTTATGTTAAGTTTCCGGAAAATTTCTGGAAAAACTTTGTCCTACTTCCTGGAAAATCCTGCAAAACTTCATTATGACTCAATACAAGCATTTGACTCTAACAAATACGAATATACATGTTCATTAAATATTGTGGAGAATCATGATCGGTTTGTTTCTTAAAAACATATTTGGGGTTTCCCCTTACACTTATCTTTTGCAAAAATACCTTTAGGTTGAAGTTAAGACTAGGCTAAACAACATAATGAAGTATTTCCACATTTTAGTAGAGAAACATGATTAACCAACAATAAAAATAAAACATGCATACGGAAGCAAATAACAATCAAACAAATAAAATCACACAAAACATGGGTTGCCTCCCAAGAAGCGTTTTTCTTTATTTACGAGTCTTGTAGCTAGACTCAATGTCGTGGGTTACTACGAGATCTCATCATTTGAAATGATGTACCCCATATAATTGCGATCATTACTGTTATGGTGGTAGTGCCTTAATCTATCAATACTTGCAATCACCTTCCCACCTAACTTGCTTCTCAAGTTAGCTACCCCATCTTGGCTCAATCCTTCGATTGTGAATGGCCCATACCACCAAGGACTTGGTTTATCGGGTGGTATTGTTGTTTCTAAGTGTCTCAAGAGTACTAAGTTCCCTTCCTCAAACGGTGTATGAGTGCTTTCGTGTTGAGTGTGTTTGAGTTCAATCGGAACCTTATTGCTTTTTCTTCTTTCATCCTTAGCTTTCTTATAGCTTTTGATTCTTGCCTCCCATGCAAGAATTTTATTCTGAACACGAATGGGCGTCGTGCCAATGTTGTTTTTAATCATTCTCCAACTCAAATTCTCATGCCCACTTCGCGGAGTCATGTGGAAGCTAATCTTTCTCTTCCCAGATTTAAGCTCAATCTTCCTATCTTCATACTTAATGACAGCCCTAGCGGTGGTGAGGAATGGTGCCCCAAGGATTATTGGCATGCATCCATCCCCTTTATCATCAATGATCATAAAATCGACGGGGTACATGAATCCTGCAACATTGACTAATACATCTTCTGCTATTCCTAGGGGGTATATGTACGAGTGCCCAACAAGAGCCAGCCTAACACGAGTGGGTATTGGCATCTTTGATGTCAGTTAGATGTAGATAGTCAGGGGCATAAGATTTACTTCCGATCCTTGGTCGACGAAAGCACTAAGATGTTTCAAGTCCCCGATGCTCGTTGGTAATTCAAAATTCCCACATGCTACCTGCTTGGTGGCCACTTTCTGTACCAGTAACCTCTCGACCACTGATCCTCCAATAAGCGTATCATACTCATCTTCCTCTTCTTTCTCTTTCTCGGGAACCTGTTCGGAGGATTGGTTATGCCTATCATCCTTAATCCAATTTGTTATGGTGTTTTTGTTTATGTCGTGTTTCAGGTAGTAGCTCAAAGGTTGGGACTCAGGCGGTTTTTCTAAGGTCTGTTTAGCAGGAGTTTTTACCTTCTCGTTATCTTTATGGACAATGGTGATTGAGTTAACAAATTGGGTGGTGGGAGTGACGCTTTCTTTCCTTAGCAGTATTCGTTCGGGGGTTTTCTGATTGGCATACTCCTCCAATAGACTCAATATCTCATTCATTTTCTCCTAAATCTCCTCTTTTTGCTTATAAACTGCTTCTTCGAATCTAGCAAGCCGATCAGAGTGAGTCGCCATATATTCTCTCATCCTAGCCTCAAATTCCGAGCTAAGTTCCTTGGGAGGGGAGCAAGGTGGGGTGTATCTCTGAAAAGTTTCGACATGTTCTCTAGAAGGTGATTCAGATAATGGTGCCGAAGTTGATCTTGAGACAGAATTGACAGTGGCTTGTCTAAGACTTAAGGGTCTCCTTTGCCTTTCCTCAAAATAGTCAACTTTTGCCTCAAGTTTGCATAAGAGTTCATCGGGGATTTCGGTGGTTCCTCCAGATGCCGAGACTGCATTGATGGCCGCTTCCACCGTATGTTTAAATTCCCAAATCTCATTATTATCGACAGCGAGCTCTTCTATAATTGCCCATGACTCCTCGGCATTCTTATCACGCAATTTGCCTCCCGCGGCTCTGTCGATGGTACACTTAGTGTGATAGTCAACATGGTCGTAGAAAATTTGAACTAATAACCAAAGGTTTATGCCATGATGAGGGATCTTGTGGAGGAGATCCTTAAATCGGGCCCAAGCCTCGTAGAAAGGTTCACACCGCTGTTGCTCAAACATCAAAATGTCCCTTCTAAGCATTGCAGTTTTTTCCGGCGGAAAGAATTGGGTGAGGAAGCGGTTGACGAGATTGTCCCATGTGGTGATGGATCCCGCAGGTAAACGTTCAAGCCATTGACTAGCTTGATCTCGTAGAGAGAATGGGAATAGGCGTAATCGGGTTGTCTCTCTGGTCTCAACACCTGGGTCTATGGAATCTATGGTTTTGAGGAAGTCCTTAAGGTGTTGGTTTGGATCTTCGGAACGAAGTCCATGGAATGCACATCCGCTTTGCACCAACCGGATGGTGTCGGATCGCAAGGGGGTCACATTGGCTCCGGTGAGCTCAATGGTGTTTTGGTAGCCTTGGTGGCTAGGTCGGGAATACTCTCCTAAGGTTCGGGGCCTAAGGGGTTCTAATGGTGGGTTTTGTTGTGGTGGGATGATGGGTTCAAAGATGTTACCACCTTCCATGATGTCGGATGGTAAAGAGTTACGAACAAAGGCACGAAGAAATAAGATAGACTAAAGAAGACCTAAAAATAAAAATAAAAATCTTACTAGAAAGGAATCTAGCAAGTAGACCTAATAAAAAGAAATCCTAACCTAGACAATAACTATTCCCCGGGCTGCGGCGCCAAAAACTTGATGCGTGGGAATCGCACCTTGCTTTACCTCTCGAGGGATCTCGAGAAGCTTACAACCCCCACCAGGCAGTGTACCTGATCGTTGTAGTATAGTGACAAGTACCGGGGGATTGATCGTTCAGCTTAGGAATCGTGTCGCTAGGATTAGAAAACCTAATTAATAGTTCTAGAGGTGAGGGATGATTATTTTTGTATTTTTATATTTTTATGAAAGCAATTAAAATCTCGGGTTTTGAAGGAGTGGGCGGAATTAGTTGCTATTCAACTAACCCAAAGCTAAGATGCAATCAAAATAAAATAATAAAAATGAAATTAAACTAAATTATACTAAGGTTGTGAGCAGTAATTGGAGAAATTGTGTTTACTTAGACTTCATTACTCCCTAGATATCTTTTACATGTTAATTACTTGTTACACTTGTATGAATGACGGGTTGTATTCCTTAATACCATTCGTGGGGTGGCATACATAACTCCCCAACTCTATGAGCTCTTATCTCCTCCTACACCATGACCCAGCACAACTATAGGGATTGTAAACAGTGGCTCATGCATTAAATACAACCAATAAAGACCTAGTACGCCTCGGTTCATGTTTCTTAAGACGTTCAAGCATGTTACCAATTGGAGATCTGCCAGTTTTCTTAAGCCTAACATATAAATCATTCATTCAAAACAAGAATAGACAAGTAATCAACACATAATCAACATCTAGGTTTCACTAGATCTAAGCAAACACAAGGGAAATCTAGCCTAGCATAGTAGAATTGAGACAAGAACAAGATATAAACAACCAACACATAGACATATTGATTGAATTGAAAGTACACTTATCTCAATTACAATGCAAGGTCTCAAGGGTTTGGAACCCTTGAAAAACCTGTAAAAGAGGCACCAAAATCGTCTTTAGGGTTTCACCAAAACTTCTCTCCTTTTAATGAAAAAACTAGAAAACTATATATAGGAAAAACAGTCTGACGGCGTCAAGAGTAACTTCTGACGCCGTCACCTCGCCGCCATATACTTCCTCGGACGGCCTTGATCCACTTATGACGGCCTATGTGACGCTGTCACCACCCACAGTATATTATTTTTGCCACTTTGACGCCGTCACGAGTCCGTCTGACGCCGTCACCACCTTCGATATGTAATTCTTCATGTCTGACGCCGTCAAGCTGATGGTCTTGACGCCGTCACCTTGTATTTTCAGCATGCAAATTAGGTACTTAGCCGTTTTCTTCACTTTTATGCTCCAAAAACGTCCAAAATAGCTTCTTTTCCAGAATTCACTCTCCAAACACCTAAAATCACAAAAGGAACGATTTAGGGCAATATTTGATCAAATAAAGTCGGATTCGGGCTTAAATGACCCCTTAAAAATGGATCATTTTTCGCCTCATCAATGTTCATCCTAAGTGTAAGGGGAGGGTAAAATGATGATACCTTACAAATACACTTTCACTTGCGTTTGTTTGTTTGATAGTAGATGTGTAATAAAACTATGAGAAATACTTGTTAGTGAAATTTTAGCACCAAATTTAAATTTTTTTACAACATTTAGGAGTGAAACTTTAGCCATAGCAAGCGTCTCATGGATAGGAGATTGTATGACTAGCACATAACCGTATCATTCAGAAAAATTTTCCACCCAAATATGTGAAGTTCGCCTTTAGATTTGATAGGAAAAGCATTTACTATTAGTGCTTATGAGTGTACCGGTAGCATTTAGATTCTAGAACTTGCGTTAGTGATGCATCCCGAGACCGCTAGTGAGACTACATTCGTGTAGTAGGATTTACTACATGATAAGAGGCATTAGGATCACCCTTGTGTTAAACCCGTATTATAATTACTTGACCATTTAAGTCATATTACTTGGCTAGTTAAGTCAACTAATTTTTCCCACACCTTAGCGTTGTACTCATTTTTAGTACACGAAACCCCTAGTACACCCCTCCGAGCCTATCTTTTCGTTTCTAACTTTTAGCATTTTACTTAAAGGAAGAATTTGTTACACCCCACTGAAATGTACACCCAAATCGCCTTAGCCTTCCGTGTATGCACTCATTTTTTAGTGCATTATTGTTATTCGTTAAACCCTAAGTTAATTATCTAATTGATTACATGGTTGCTAAGTCGAGTCATATCCTTGTACATATTGTTTTGGGATGATTGGGACTCATGGGTAAAGTACTTATGTTATGGAGTAATGGGGAAGAACATCATATTATTACCCCCGTATGTGCGTTAATCTTAAAAGTACTCCAAGTGTTTTGATTATCTTAATTCGAGTCATTAGATTAGTTTATTGTAAAGTATGTAAAAATTCAAGTGTAAGGGAATGTTCATTCCCTATGATGTATTATTTTGGATAGTAGGGTAAGAGTGTATGCAAAAAAAAAAAAAAAAAAAAAAAAAAAAAAAAAAAATTGAAAAAATCAAGAAAAAGAAAAAAAAAATAGAAAAAGAAAAAAGAGAAAAAACATACGGACTACCATTCATTTTCATTATATGTTCATTTTATGTTTTTTGTTATTTTTCATTTATTAGCTTAAGTCGAGTCTAGTCTTGGCTTAGCAACGCCATATTGTACATGTAATTAACCAAGATTGTTAACTCTCCACCAGTAAAGACTGCCTATATCCAACAAAACCGTGTATTTCATATCCCTACACCTAACGTTACAACCCTTTAAAAGACCTCTTTGATAGTTTATCCTAGGTGCTTACGCCATGTGGTGGAGGTTTGATCCTTTCCTAAGCCTATGGTAATCTATTTTGCTATGACAGGTAGTGAGAGATATCTTCCGTTTCCATATTGTAATTTTTACTTTATTACACCCGAGAGATGTGAGTATCTAAACACTATTTGTGAGGTGCTTGTGTATGACCTCCGTGCTTGTCTTTGGTCTTTAGTGGAACGATTATTTGTTGTAATTACTTTTATGTTAGTGTTAAATGACCCCTAACTTGTATTTTGATTAGAATAAAAGCGCATTTGCTTGAGGACAAGCAAATCTCAAGTGTAAGGGTATATGATGAGGCGAAAAATGATCCGTTTTTAGGGGGTCATTTAAGCCCGGAATTGAATTTATTTGATCAAATATTGCCCTAAATCATTCCTTTTGTGATTTTAGGTACTTTGGGAGTGAAATCTGGAAAAGGAAGCAATTCGGACGTTTTTGGAGCATAAAAGTGAAGATAACGCCAAAGACTTAATTTTCCATGCTGGGAACAGTGTGTGACGGCGTCAAGAGGAAGGATTTGACGGCGTCAAGAGTAAAGATCATGTTGACCCAGTACAGAAATGAAGGCGTCACAAAGTAGAGCGTCAAGAGTCAAATATGTAACGGCCTGGAAAAGTGGAATACATGACGGCATCAAATGTAGATCAAGGCAGTCCGAGGATTATTTTGGCGGCGAGATGACGGTGTCACCCATTTGTTCTTGACGCCGTCAGACTCTATTATCTATATATAGTTTTCTAATTTTCATTCATTAGAGAGGAACAAGTTTGGAGAAACCCTAAGGCCAAACCATATACGAATTTTACAGCTTTTCAATGGTTTTCAACCCTTGAATGCTTACATGTGCTATTGAGATAAGTGTTCTTTTAATTCAATCAATATGTCTATGTGTTGGTTGTCTATATCTTGTGCTTGTCTTGATTCCACCATGCTAGGCTAGATTTATCTTGTGTTTGCTTAGATCTAATGATACCTAGATGTTGATTATGTGTTGATTACTTGTTTATGGTTATATTGGATGAATGATTTCAATGTTAGGCTTAAGAAAACTGGCAGATCTCCAAATGGTAACATGCTTGAACATCTTAGGAAACATGAACCGATGTGTACTAGGTTTTATTGGTTGTATTTAATGCATGAGTAAATTCTAATGATCCCATGTTAGGAGCTTCTTGCAGGCTCGACATAGGAGTGAAGTAGGCACTCATAGGATTGGGGAAGTAAGTACGCCACCCCATGAATGGTATTAAGGAATAGAATCCGTCATCCACGCAACTATAACAAGTAATTAACGTGTAAAAGATATCTAGGGAGTAGTGAAATCTAAGTAAACACATTTCTCCACTTATTGTTCACAACTTTAGTTTAATATAGTTTATTTTCATTTTTAGTATTTTATTTTGATTGCATCTTTAGTATTGGGTTAGTTGACTAGCAACTAATTCCGCCCAAATCCTTCAAACCCGAGATTTTAATTTGCTTTCATAAAAATATAAAAATACAAAAAGAATCATCCCTCATCTCTAGAGCTAGTATTTAGGTTTTCTAATCCTAGCGACACTATTCCTAGCTGAACGATCAATCCCCCGGTACTTGTCACTATACTATACTACAACGATCAGGTACACTGCCTGGTGGGGGTTGTAAGCTTCTCAAGATCCCTTGAGAGGTAAAGCCTGGTGCGATTCCCACGTATTAGCCGCGTAGGCCCAATCAACCATGACGGCATGGCCCATGTGTGCGCAACTTGTGTGCACATGGGACGAACCATACTGCGCAGCCCACATGCGACAATGCGCACTGGGATTGCGATTGTGATTGTCTCACAATTGTGAAGGTGGATCTCGTATGTTGCATCCTGGGTAAGGGCGTACCTTTTGTACCAGTAGCGATGCAACATGGTGCGACAGAAGACGTGCTCCTGTGGCAGAGGTGCGCACTGTGCGCGACAAGTATGCGCGCTGTACGCGACAAGTATTTTCATCCGTCTTTACAATCGACAGAGGACGTCTCCACTGCGGCAAGATGGTGCGAATATTTAAATCCGTCTTTGTACCGGGCTTGCAATACCTCTTACGTACGATCTGCTTCCAAATATACCTGCGTGACGCGTACGGAAACAGTGGTAGGATATACAATGGTAGCCCCCCAAGTTTGATGGTGCTACTCGCGTAGGAGCATTATACTGAGTTATTCAAATCCTGAAAAACACTTAATGCAAATATTAAAAGTATATACCGCGAATCGCAACATATAAAACCTAATGAAGTAAAAGATTAGCGTGAAGCAATATATAGCACATAGCATATAAGAGAAGTATTAGTGCGAATTACACCTATCGTGAGGTTTTATAAACTATATAAGAGAAGTAGCACGTAGCTAATATGCGTACGCAGTGCGCTCATGGCGATTGATTGATCTTTTTTTTCTTTTCTTTTTTTTTAATAATAAAAACAATGGCGCGGATGGATACACCGTGACCGCGACTAATAATTTCAATTGCACGTACAGACGCAGATGGATGTATCGTGACCGCGTAGACTCTAACGTTTGTGGATGACCGCAGATGACCACGGCTTTTTGTCTCGTGCGCTCATGGCGATTGACTAGCATCGTGGTGCCTGTACGTGATAGTGCGCTCATGGCGCCAATCTGCGAAGATGTCCGAACGCACAGCCTAACGCGGGTAGATTTATCGTGACTGCGTTGTTCGTGGCTAAAAGATAAAGTAGTTCCGATCGTGCGGACTTAGTGCGGCTATAGGTAAAATTGTGTTTACCAAGTTTAAAAGATTTACATAAAATCTTTTCAATATTTAAAAGATAACATATCTTAAAAGATATGCACAAAAAATTTGGAGATATCTTTTTAATTTTATCAAATACAAAAAGATTTACTTAAAATCTTTTGAATATCTTAAAAAGATATTGCGATATTTACTTGTGTTATTGTTGTAGCTCAAACACGATCGAATCCCCTAGGGATAAATACCAATCACAGATACATGAAAGAATAGGAACAGTTTGGTTTATAACATGAAATTTGCAAGTAAAGATTATACATGCATGCATGTAGCATGACATGCATGCATACGATGCATGTGTATAATCTGTATGTATGTGCTATTGTATTGTAGAAGGAATATAAAGCTCAGTCATGAACCGAATCACTTTTTAGTTTATGTGTGCCGTGTACAATACAAAGTTTTAAAGTTACTGGCTTTTGAACTCGATGGTTGCTTTCCGGTAATGTGAGAATACGAAACTTGTCGTAATCATGTCCCACGGATGGCGCCACTTGTTGATGCATAATCTGGCGCGGGCTGAATTCGACGACTCTCCTTGGGCCGTTAGTCGTTTTCTTAAGCCCTGAGTAGACCTGTCAACAAAGAGAACCCGTTAGGAGTGGACCCGAGGCCGTAGCCCCGGGATCCACCTCCGACGGTCAAGTTAGTATCGGTGCGATATGGCTTATAAGAGTTAGGTTTAGGGTAACCTGTTGTCTTGTGTTTAAGAAGGGAATCCCAGCCCTATATTTATAGGGATGGAATTAGGGTTTAGGCATAGAGTGGGCCGCTATCTGTCGGGCCTGGACCATTCCTGGCCCAGTCCGGACCATACGTCCACATATGGTTTTGAAAAGTGCCTAGCTGATACTTAAATTGGTTATACGTTTTAAGAATTAACGTAGGTAGCAAGTCGGTTTTTTATAGACTTGTCCAAGCTTGGAGTTAACTTAAGTTCACCAAGTTTGAACTATCGATTGAGCTAAAATCAAGCTTCTTAACTCATCATAATTTCTACGAGTAATTCAAGATATTTGAGCTCTCAAAACTTCCTCAATCCATACCCATTCACCATCATCATCATGAAAGCTCATCTAATCATAAAATGAATTAAGCGCTTGATTTAAGGTTTTGGAGTGGACTTGTATCGTCTCAAAAACCTAGACATGCTTGGGGTTTGATTTTCTAGCTTTTTTTTTCAGTTAGTACTGTTTTACTTTATTTAAATGATGCTTGTTTTCATTGTATGTATTTTGCACTTTTACTAGCTAGTTCATCAAAGACGTGTTTCTTTTAAATGCCTGAACTTCACATTACATAATTAATTAAAGGATTGAGGTTCGCTCAAGTTGATTTGAACATGACCAGTAATATTTTTTTCACAAACAGAATACTAGACGTACTAGGGATATTTTTTCTTTCTTTTGGAAGAACATTACTGGTCATATTTATATCAACTTGAAAGTACTACATTTCTTAATTAAACCGGTGTTTTGAAACCCGGGTTGACCCGGCCGGGTTAACCGCTACACAAAGCAAGAGACACGAACCCTTTTCGTGATAATGTTTCACGAACACAAATGCATACCCAAGGTACTCTCTTAGTTGTCTTCCAGATCTGTAAAAGGTCCCGGGTAGGTTGTTTATTATTTTGTTTTTCTTTTTTATAAATCGATGATAGGTATGTTCAAATTAAAAAAAAAAAAAAAAAAAAAAAAGAAAAAAAGAAAAAAAAAATCCTAAAAAGATTGCAAACAAAGTTTGAACAGATTTGAGATCTTGTTTAATTTCTATTTCGTTTTGAGTCTTGGTTGGAGATGGAATGTTGACTGTGATTTCTTGAGGAGGATGAGACATAAGATAAATACGGATTTTATGTTTGTCGTTGTTGTCAGATGTGAGGTGAAACGGTGGTTCGCGTCATGTTTGTTGCATCTTTATTTTCCTTTTCGGTTTAAAATGAATAAAAAGAGGAATGGAAACACGAGTTGTTCGTGTTGTTTCTTTTAATTTCCGGATAGTGAAAGAGGTTTCGTGCTTCTTATAAATCTATGATGGGTATTGGTAATGCACAAAAATCTTTAAAATTGGTTTCGATGGTGGTTGTGGGGTTCGATGGTGGTGACGTTCTGTGGCAAATACAAATCACACTATTCCACTATAACCACCAAACACACTGAAAACCACCAATCAAACCAAAACCACCCAAAGATACCGAAACCATGGAAACATGGTGGCAACAAAGGGTGGCGGTGGCGAGGCAGTGACCAGTAGTGGAGATTATATATTTTATAGAGAAAGAGAGGGGAGAAATATTGCACATGTGTGGTGTGTGTTTAGGTTCGAGATAGAGAACTAATTTTTAGAGTGTGTTTGTATTCTGTGGTTCTGTGTGAGACTGCAAATGGTTTTTGTGGATTTATACGCCGGAGTAAATTGGTTGTTACAACTCTTGAGTTGTTACAACAATGTAATTAATTTCCAATTTAATGAATTTTCAGGAAGAACTAAATGGGCTGTTATAATAGTTTAAATGAGACATAAAATTTCAAAATTTTACATTAATTTTCTTATTTTCCATTTAAAGAAATGTTTTTGGTCTTAAACTTTTTAAGACTTCCTCTTATAGCAAGTCCTAAATGCATTATAAAGTAGTTTAGATACTACTCGTATTATGTGAACAACTTGTACGATTTACGTATGATCTGATTTGATTGTGTTGTGGTCTCTTTACTTATTTATAAGTTATAATATATTTAAAAACGTAATGGGTTTAGTGGGGATGGCAAAGGATCATTTTACCTAAAGCTTTGGTCATTAGTTCGAGTCCTAGTAACGTCATCTCTCCAAATGCCTGCCTTTTTTTCATAGCTAGTGTTTAATGGTAAAGAAGTGTAAAGCGATTTCATTTAACGATAAATAACGACAGAGCTCAATTGAGTCGAGTTCTAGTCACAAGTGGATTGCATTTAACGATGAATAACGACAGAGCTCAATTGAGTCGAGTCCTAGTCAGAAGTGGCCTCATCTTCGAGACTTTAAGTATGTTTGTATCAATTAAAACTACATCTATTGTTATGGGAAAAAAAAGAAGAACGAAGCTAAAACTGCAAGTACAAGTAAGTCGGTTTTATATGAACTTGATTTTTTTTTTGTAAGATTGAAAAACTTGAAACAATATGAGCTCAAGCATATGTTAAAAACTTAAAACTGTTCGAGCTTATATAGGTACAAGGTACTAGAGGTGAATTCATAATGGAGTTTTTGAAAACAAATACTTCTATGTAGTTAGGGTTGTACAAAGTTAGTTATATACGTTCATGCTTGGATTCAATTATTAGTGTCACACCCCGCCACAGCGGAAACGCGCGGGTGTAACTTCATGGATATCATCACAACACCTGGTGTCTACATAGACAACAACTACATGCACATAAATAGAGCAATGTACCAACACACAGTGTTGTAACAATACCCCAAGATAAAATAAATAACCAAAACAAAATCCAAAAGGTATCTTCAATAGATATGAAAGTACCAAACGGAAAACATAAATGTATCAAAACCAAATCCAAATAAAGTCAAATCCCAAAATATAATAAAGTCTCCATATGCAACTAAGTCTCGCTTAATTGCTGCCCTCAACTTTGGCCTTAGAATGCTCACCTGAAAATGATGCTTAAAATGTCAACATAATGTTGGTGAGATTCATAGGTTTAAGACTCAAGCACACTAGGCAACCAAAATCACTGTGATTATAAAATATAGCTGGACAAATAATTACTGTTATCATATAAGCTACATGCATTCACAGGGCAACATCACACATAAGGCAACCATCAGGCGGAACGTGCCCACCGATCCAAATTCACAACATACCAGGCCGGAATGTGACCCCCGCTTAAAAAATGGGTAAATTAATACCCTCCGATCGGACCACACAGAATAAAAGTGAGTAGGGATGCTACTCTCCAATTAGGTCGTGTGCACGAGAAACAGGGTAAGCACCCTGATGAGGCGAAAAATGATCCGTTTTTAGGGGGTCATTTAAGCCTGGATTTGAATTTATTTGATCAAATATTGCCCTAAATCGTTCCTTTTGTCATGTTAGGTACTTTTGGAGTGAATTCTGGAAAAGGAAGCATTTTGGACGTTTTTGGAGCATAAAAGTGAAGAAAATGGCAAAGTCTTAATTTTCCTTGCTGGGAACAGTACCTGACGGCGTCAAGAGTCTTCATTGTAACAATTCACATTTTTCAGGATAATTACTATTCCCGGAAAATTTCACTATTCACTTTTACTATTCATCTTTCCCGAAAATTTTCCCGAAATTTGATTTTTATTTCTTGGGCTCGAGTGATAAATCATTTCCATGGCAAATTAAAAGTTTGACATTCATAAGCTATTTTCGTGAAAGTTATTAAGGAATTACACGGAATTACACGTTTTAGGGTAAAACGTCATTCAGAAATTCTACGTACAACGAAACTCGACCGCGTTAAGTGACCCCGCATCAGAAAAATGTTTGACACACTCATGATTTATTTGAGAATTAATCGTGACTGAGAAAAACATGACCAAAGACTTCCCGGCAGGTCACCCAAGCCAGTACTACTCTCGCATGAGCACGCTTAACCGTATGGGCGATTAACCGTTAGACCACAAAACGCGTTTCTAAGACGATTTGAGTTTTCAACTTATTAGAAAAAGTCAACATAATTTTTCCCTCCTCCTTTGACCAAAAATCATTCCTTGATTTTATAAGTTATTCCTTGATTTTTAGGCTTACGGTTTGATGTCTAAAAGACATTTAACACCAACCGACACTAGACTGAGCCCAGTCTAGACATTATAAGTCATTTTAAATCATTTATAACCTATTAGAAAAGTAATATTTTACTTTTCTCAATTTTACGCAATATTCGTACATTTTACGTATTACGCGTTTTAGACCCGTGTTTCCAGTTTTTAGCAGGGTTTACCACCCAAATGGAACCTACCACTCATTTTATATTTTATTATGGGACATATGGACATGTCTAACAATACTTTAAAGTTTCATAATTTTACGACACCCGGTTTTACGTTTTGAGGCCTAATCATTCACGGTTGGCATTTCCCGGAGTCAAAACTAACAAATATCTAGATATTATCATCCAAGCCAAGCCACCTCCCCCCCTTATCCCTTGTGAACCGCCATTAGGGGGGGGGGAGTCATCCCTTGGTGTGGCATGATCTTGTGCTAAGTGATCTTGGATGAATGACATGTATACAAGCTTCCTAAACAAGCCTTTGACTAGTCCATGCATGTAACCTCCTCAAGACACTATAAATACCCCCTCCCCCCTTTGTTTGCCGTCCATCACCAACACCAAAACCACTCCACACTTAGTTTATTTCCTTCTAAATTCTAGCAAGTTTCAAGTGAAGTTCAAGTATAGAAACCCTAGTGTGATCTTAAGTTACCAAAACACTTCCATAACCCTAGTATACTTGGTGATTCTCTTGAGTTTAAATCCACTCAATTCACCTCAATCTTCATCATCCATCTTTCAAGAATACCAAGGGTAGAAAGGTTGCATGAAGTGAAAAAGGGTTGAAGCAAGTCTATCAAAGTCCATTTCCTTACTTGTTACTTTCCTTTCATCTTTGAAAGCCAAAAGTTGTAAGCCAAACCCTAACATACTTCTTGTTAATTTATCATGTTCATATCATTTACATGTTATTCTTGCAATATTATGTCTTGTATTGATGTCCATGATGTATAAAAATGAGTAAAAGATGTTGTTATAATGGATTGTTGAAACAAGTTACTAAAACGAGCAAACTAATGAATTTCTTGGTAAGACCTGATCAAAATGGTAAAAATATGATATTTGATTATTACATATTGTGGTAGAGGACCTAAAAAGGAAACCATAGCAATTTGAACCACCCAAAACGAGTATACGAGTCAAAAGTTATGGCGATTTGAAATTACCAAAGATTTCCGGCAAAACTGCCAAATACCATTCTGATCAAATTTGGGTTTTGAAAGTCCCACTTCTGGTCCGATTCATCAAAAAGTTAAAACACGAAAGTTGTCCGGAACGACGTTTTCGTTTAGGAACAAAGAAGCTCGAGACCTAAAAATGCTTTCCGGGTGATAAAATTCTTCAAATTCTAAACAGCCCATTTTTAGGCGAAAGTCACTAGATTATGGTTATACTTTGAAAGGAACAAGAGGTCTTATGACCTATAATCAAGACCACAACCATGGCTAGAGCCAAGGTTGTGTCTCATGACCTTGGAACAAGGACCAAAGGTCATGGCTAGGCCATGACGAAATGACCATACCAACTTACATAGGCGTAAACATGAAACAATGAATTAGGCGATAACATGAACAAGCAATTTGGATCTACTTCACTTAAAAAGGAACCATGAGATATTACAAGGAAAAATGGTCATACAAGACTTATGAAACTACCCCTAATAACAATCTTCATGTACTAATAAACTTTCCTAAGTTTATTCAAATATCGGACATGTAACTTTTCGGATCAAAACTTATATCTATATATTTCATCAACTACTACAATAGTAGGGAGCCTCATGTGAGGAGTTCATTATGTAAGCCGTCGAGTTGAGTTGTGGATTTACGAGTTAAAGTGTCCTGGCTCCTCGAACGCTTACTAACATGACTTCTGAATTATGTCGGCCCGAACGGTAGTAAACGATATACCAAAACATACATGTTTCATGAATCTTTCTTTCAAAGACTTATACTATACATCATACCACATCATGGACTAAATGCAAGATATATATATAGGCACTACTTCATATTCTTTACTCCGAACCTAAGTCACAACATTCTATTATAGGTTGCTCGTAGAAACCTTCGCGATTCGACCATCACATTCACTACTCACTACATAAATTAAGGTGAGTTCGTAGCCCCACTTTCTACTGTTTAACTACTTTACAAACCCATGGGGGGAATACATGCTATTATTTTTCTACTCGAACACGATGCTTTCTAATGTATGCTTCACGACGATGTTTTATTATCACTAAGTAACGATTGCCATGTTCGAAGTCCCTATATCATGAACCATTAGTCACTACCTTTAGTGAGCGCGAATATTGTGAATAGATCTATTGGGATTGACGGATCCCATTTGTGTTGAACAACGATGAGTTCACACAAATGCACTATATTTGAGATTTAGCGATATAATGGCAAAAGTACCTCGATAGGGCTTCTATAATGCCAATTTTGTTGGTTTGATGTTAATGTTTTGGTTGCATGAGCTTAGTGAAATAAATAACGATTTTGTTTTCTAACTATGAGTGTGAGTCTATAGCTCACACTACGATTATTGTGTTCAAACGATTTAACTAAACTCTACGAATTCCACTCAACTTTTGTGTTGACCTCTCAAGCATGTATTTCAGGTTCATGACGATCAAGGATGGCACGGAAGGACACGGATACTCAAGAGGGCTATAAATTTTATTATCATTCAAAACTTATTTAATTTGTAAACATGGAACCATCTGGGACCTCATTTCGTAATCTCTGATATCTATATAATTTGAATGATAAATCTTTTAAAACGACTCAATTGGAGTTCATTTTCTATTATTGTGACTATTGTGCCGTCCAGTAACACCCAGTTCGAATTTCGCTGCGTCCATGAATTGGGGGTGTTACAGATTGGTATCAGAGCCATGGTTATAGAGAAACGGGTCTAATTGAGACCTAAACTATAACCACACTACAAGCAAAAACATTTTATAGCCTTCCTATCTTCGTGTCTTCCATCCTCCAGACGATTATGGACTTATTAATCATTTTATGCTACATGAACATATAAGTATATTCATATATACACACTAGGCATTTTACACTACACGAACAAATACTAGTATATTTATATATACATTCGAGTTATTTTCGATCATTTTATCTAAACATATCTGCGTATGCCTATTCTAGGGCATTTCGACACAACTACATTCTCCCAATCATGTTCCTACTCCAACATTTTATATCCAAGATATTGTAACGAATTACGATGGTCTTTTCTATTTCCCGAACATTGTATGACACAATGGTCTTAATCATTTCTCAAATGTTTTGAGTCACACAATGGTCTAATCTACTTCCGAGACATTGTAATTTGTGCAATGGTCTCTCGAATTATTCCACCACCTCATCAATATCATTTCATATGATATCAAAAACCCATCACAATCTATTATGAGATTTCTAAAGGATAAACTAATCCATCACCTACGAAAGCTGAACTTTCTCTACATTTATCAAAGTTTCCTTCTGAAACCTTCATTGTTAAAAGTTCATGATCCTCGCCAAGTATGGACTGTTTTAGAACTACTTAAAACTTCCTTTCCACACGTATCTACCCGTACTATCTTCTATGCGATGGAATGTGAAAACATGTGTTACAAGTCTTGTATGGGCGGGACTTGCAACTGAAGGGTTTGACATCGCCTTTGTTTAGTGGACAGTTTCCCGAAAGCAACGAATATATCACAAGTATTATTTGAAAATTTTATCGAACCTTGGCTAAATATAGACTAGTCACCTATATTTAACCTAGGGACAGTGGAATATAGTCTGACTAACTATATTCGACTTAAAATTTTCAAATACTGAGAGTAGTTGTACTAGGGTTATGTTTAGGTTGATTTTCTACTTGAACTCGATAAACCACCCGAATTCTTTAAAACGATCTAGAGACACGATAGTGTTTTACCACTCAGCGAAATCTTAACACCTTATTTGTACTACCTAACTTCATTCTTGAAAGTTTTCATTTATGAGATAATCCGAACTACTATCTTGGGATAGTTATCAATTCTTCTCTTCATCCTGTAGAAGTACTATCCTGTTTAGGTCCTAAGGATACCATCTCGTCATAAACCTTTAAAATCTCTTAAGATTTTCAAAGCAAACTTGACATCTCTACCAATATTAATGTTAAGCATACACTACACACTTTTGTTCATCAACATATCACATCATTATCTTCACAACCGTTACAAACACAAGCTCAATAACAGATGTTGATGCACTTTTAAAGCTCAAATCATCCTTAGCTACACCACAAGTACCCTAATCAGCTTTACAAGATTGAATATTCATCTTGTACTTTTGGAACACCAGTATCATCTCGTAATACCTTACCTTGTAACTCACCGACTAAGTATGAATGTTGTGTAGGATGATTTGTAATTATTTGAATGGATTGGGATGCCTTTTCATTTAAATAAAGACATTGTAAATCACTAAACCATAAGTTTATATTTCCTTATCTACATTGTTTGGGATGCCTCTCTATGTAAATAAAGAATTATAAACAAGTGGGCTTATTTATATCCGAAATAACATAAGTATGAAGTCAATAAACACTAGATACAACAACAGATTACCTACTAGGCTATGATTGCAACGACTATCCCAATTTCCATTAGTACGAGGTTTACATTTTGGTTTTCATAATGATAGTGCAATAACAAACAAACTCATTGCGAGGCCATGTAACCATACGCATGCGCAGTCGTACCAAACTCATTGCGAAGCCATGTAGCCATATGCATGGGCAGCCGTACAATTCAAACAGGATTTGGTCCAACCACATGTTCAACGCTTATTCCATGATTCGATTCTTATATCAATTGCTATTGATACTTGACAACTATATCAAGTTCTATTTGATATTCAACTACTATATCAATTCCTATTAATATTCGACTGTTATATCAATTTCCTTTGATATTCGACTATTACCATACCTTTCCTACATAAAAGTAAGCCTCATCCTACGCCATACACTGAAATGACAAATCAATTTACATCACTAGTAATTCCAGACTTTGGTCCTCATAAGTAACCACACCTCTGCATCGACACCACTCCAACATATGACACACAAAGAACTTCGGGACGAAGTTCCCCGTAAGGGGTAGAGACTGTAACAATTCGCATTTTTCAGGATAATTACTATTCCCGGAAAATTTCACTATTCACTTTTACTATTCATCTTTCCCGAAAATTTTCCCGAAATTTGATTTTTATTTCTTGGGCTCGAGTGATAAATCATTTCCATGGCAAATTAAAAGTTTGACATTCATAAGCTATTTTCGTGAAAGTTATTAAGGAATTACACGGAATTACACGTTTTAGGGTAAAACGTCATTCAGAAATTCTACGTACAACGAAACTCGACCGCGTTAAGTGACCCCGCATCAGAAAAATGTTTGACACACTCATGATTTATTTGAGAATTAATCGTGACTGAGAAAAACATGACCAAAGACTTCCCGGCAGGTCACCCAAGCCAGTACTACTCTCGCATGAGCACGCTTAACCGTATGGGCGATTAACCGTTAGACCACAAAACGCGTTTCTAAGACGATTTGAGTTTTCAACTTATTAGAAAAAGTCAACATAATTTTTCCCTCCTCCTTTGACCAAAAATCATTCCTTGATTTTATAAGTCATTCCTTGATTTTTAGGCTTACGGTTTGATGTCTAAAAGACATTTAACACCAACCGACACTAGACTGAGCCCAGTCTAGACATTATAAGTCATTTTAAATCATTTATAACCTATTAGAAAAGTAATATTTTACTTTTCTCAATTTTACGCAATATTCGTACATTTTACGTATTACGCGTTTTAGACCCGTGTTTCCATTTTTTAGCAGGGTTTACCACCCAAATGGAACCTACCACTCATTTTATATTTTATTATGGGACATATGGACATGTCTAACAATACTTTAAAGTTTCATAATTTTACGACACCCGGTTTTACGTTTTGAGGCCTAATCATTCACGGTTGGCATTTCCCGGAGTCAAAACTAACAAATATCTAGATATTATCATCCAAGCCAAGCCACCTCCCCCCCTTATCCCTTGTGAACCGCCATTAGGGGGGGGGAGTCATCCCTTGGTGTGGCATGATCTTGTGCTAAGTGATCTTGGATGAATGACATGTATACAAGCTTCCTAAACAAGCCTTTGACTAGTCCATGCATGTAACCTCCTCAAGACACTATAAATACCCCCTCCCCCCTTTGTTTGCCGTCCATCACCAACACCAAAACCACTCCACACTTAGTTTATTTCCTTCTAAATTCTAGCAAGGTTCAAGTGAAGTTCAAGTATAGAAACCCTAGTGTGATCTTAAGTTACCAAAACACTTCCATAACCCTAGTATACTTGGTGATTCTCTTGAGTTTAAATCCACTCAATTCACCTCAATCTTCATCATCCATCTTTCAAGAATACCAAGGGTAGAAAGGTTGCATGAAGTGAAAAAGGGTTGAAGCAAGTCTATCAAAGTCCATTTCCTTACTTGTTACTTTCCTTTCATCTTTGAAAGCCAAAAGTTGTAAGCCAAACCCTAACATACTTCTTGTTAATTTATCATGTTCATATCATTTACATGTTATTCTTGCAATATTATGTCTTGTATTGATGTCCATGATGTATAAAAATGAGTAAAAGATGTTGTTATAATGGATTGTTGAAACAAGTTACTAAAACGAGCAAACTAATGAATTTCTTGGTAAGACCTGATCAAAATGGTAAAAATATGATATTTGATTATTACATATTGTGGTAGAGGACCTAAAAAGGAAACCATAGCAATTTGAACCACCCAAAACGAGTATACGAGTCAAAAGTTATGGCGATTTCAAATTACCAAAGATTTCCGGCAAAACTGCCAAATACCATTCTGATCAAATTTGGGTTTTGAAAGTCCCACTTCTGGTCCGATTCATCACAAAGTTAAAACACGAAAGTTGTCCGGAACGACGTTTTCGTTCAGGCATAAAGATGCTCGAGACCTAAAAATGCTTTCCGAGTGATAAAATTCTTCAAATTCTAAACAGCCCATTTTTAGGCGAAAGTCACTAGATTATGGTTATACTTTGAAAGGAACAAGGGGTCTTATGACCTATAATCAAGACCACAACCATGGCTAGAGCCAAGGTTGTGTCTCATGACCTTGGAACAAGGACCAAAGGTCATGGCTAGGCCATGACGAAATGACCATACCAACTTACATAGGCGTAAACATGAAACAATGAATTAGGCGATAACATGAACAAGCAATTTGGATCTACTTCACTTAAAAAGGAACCATGAGATATTACAAGGAAAAATGGTCATACAAGACTTATGAAACTACCCCTAATAACAATCTTCATGTACTAATAAACTTTCCTAAGTTTATTCAAATATCGGACATGTAACTTTTCGGATCAAAACTTATATCTATATATTTCATCAACTACTACAATAGTAGGGAGCCTCATGTGAGGAGTTCATTATGTAAGCCGTCGAGTTGAGTTGTGGATTTACGAGTTAAAGTGTCCTGGCTCCTCGAACGCTTACTAACATGACTTCTGAATTATGTCGGCCCGAACGGTAGTAAACGATATACCAAAACATACATGTTTCATGAATCTTTCTTTCAAAGACTTATACTATACATCATACCACATCATGGACTAAATGCAAGATATATATATAGGCACTACTTCATATTCTTTACTCCGAACCTAAGTCACAACATTCTATTATAGGTTGCTCGTAGAAACCTTCGCGATTCGACCATCACATTCACTACTCACTACATAAATTAAGGTGAGTTCGTAGCCCCACTTTCTACTGTTTAACTACTTTACAAACCCATGGGGGGAATACATGCTATTATTTTTCTACTCGAACACGATGCTTTCTAATGTATGCTTCACGACGATGTTTTATTATCACTAAGTAACGATTGCCATGTTCGAAGTCCCTATATCATGAACCATTAGTCACTACCTTTAGTGAGCGCGAATATTGTGAATAGATCTATTGGGATTGACGGATCCCATTTGTGTTGAACAACGATGAGTTCACACAAATGCACTATATTTGAGATTTAGCGATATAATGGCAAAAGTACCTCGATAGGGCTTCTATAATGCCAATTTTGTTGGTTCGATGTTAATGTTTTGGTTGCATGAGCTTAGTGAAATAAATAACGATTTTGTTTTCTAACTATGAGTGTGAGTCTATAGCTCACACTACGATTATTGTGTTCAAACGATTTAACTAAACTCTACGAATTCCACTCAACTTTTGTGTTGACCTCTCAAGCATGTATTTCAGGTTCATGACGATCAAGGATGGCACGGAAGGACACGGATACTCAAGAGGGCTATAAATTTTATTATCATTCAAAACTTATTTAATTTGTAAACATGGAACCATCTGGGACCTCATTTCGTAATCTCTGATATCTATATAATTTGAATGATAAATCTTTTAAAACGACTCAATTGGAGTTCGTTTTCTATTATTGTGACTATTGTGCCGTCCAGTAACACCCAGTTCGAATTCCGCTGCGTCCATGAATTGGGGGTGTTACAGATTGGTATCAGAGCCATGGTTATAGAGAAACGGGTCTAATTGAGACCTAAACTATAACCACACTACAAGCAAAAACATTTTATAGCCTTCCTATCTTCGTGTCTTCCATCCTCCAGACGATTATGGACTTATTAATCATTTTATGCTACATGAACATATAAGTATATTCATATATACACACTAGGCATTTTACACTACACGAACAAATACTAGTATATTTATATATACATTCGAGTTATTTTCGATCATTTTATCTAAACATATCTGCGTATGCCTATTCTAGGGCATTTCGACACAACTACATTCTCCCAATCATGTTCCTACTCCAACATTTTATATCCAAGATATTGTAACGAATTACGATGGTCTTTTCTATTTCCCGAACATTGTATGACACAATGGTCTTAATCATTTCTCAAATGTTTTGAGTCACACAATGGTCTAATCTACTTCCGAGACATTGTGATTTGTGCAATGGTCTCTCGAATTATTCCACCACCTCATCAATATCATTTCATATGATATCAAAAACCCATCACAATCTATTATGAGATTTCTAAAGGATAAACTAATCCATCACCTACGAAAGCTGAACTTTCTCTACATTTATCAAAGTTTCCTTCTGAAACCTTCATTGTTAAAAGTTCATGATCCTCGCCAAGTATGGACTGTTTTAGAACTACTTAAAACTTCCTTTTCACACGTATCTACCCGTACTATCTTCTATGCGATGGAATGTGAAAACATGTGTTACAAGTCTTGTATGGGCGGGACTTGCAACTGAAGGGTTTGAACGTCTTAAGAAACATGAACCAATGCGTACTAGGTTATTATGGTTGTATTTAATGCATGAGCGAATTCTAATGATCCCATGTTAGGATCTTCTTGCAGGCTCGACATAGGAGTGAAGTAGGAGCTTATAGAGTTGGGGAAGTACGTACGCCACCCCACGAATGGTATTAAGGAATACAACCCGTCAATTAAAACAAGGTGTGACAATTCAATAGGTAGAATTGGATAGCTAGCAAGGAGTAACATATCATGGGTAGACATGCTTCACATCCCTTGTAGAACCTTAGTTTAGTTTTCTTGCACATTAGTTTAATTAGTAGCTTTTGGGTTAGTTGATTAGCAACTAATTCCGCCCCTCCTTCCAATCTATAGCACACAAAATAATCCACATTACACAAGATCAAGCTAAAAGCTACAACCCATGTAATACACATATGATGGATGTCTAAGACTCATATGACCCACCATGGATCTCCTAGACACCATACTAACCACTACCATAACTTAATACTCACAAAATCCCTTGCACTCTTAAAATAAAAAAACGCAGAATTTTTGGGTACATTCGCCCACATAAAATCACAACAAATAAAGCTCAAAAACTCACACCAAAAATTCACCATGGTCTCTCATAAGCATAGAAGCTAATCCCAGAATTACAAACCCTAAGTTTTCTTCTTCTTTTTCTCTCTTGGATCGACTAAAATTTACAGGAAAAGTGTTTTGGGAACTTTGATTTTGTATTTATAATTATTTAGTGGATAATTGCCTAACTTAGAGTTGTAATTGGGTTACACTTGGGTTTCCTTTTTCCCCTTATCCTCCTCCAACTGAATTTCATATATATATATATATATATATATATATATATATATATATATATATATATATATATATATATATATATATATATATATATATATATTATTAAATTAATTTATTACACTCAAAACCTCATACTTTTCATATTTTATAAACTCCCAAAATAAAACCTAACGTCTTACGCTATAAACCTCAGTTTTTACGACAAACCGGAAAATTATCATTTTAAAAACAAAGTTTCCAAAAATAGATTTTCACCCTTTATAAATGTATAACACATTAAAACAAACTCCTCGTAACTTGTTAACGGTCAAATACATGAACGAAGACTCGTTACGCAAAAACACAAAACACCAAAAACTAAACAAGTCATTTCTACACCAGAAATGTGATCAAAATGAACTTTCCCAAATTCCAAACTTTCCAAATCACAATAAAACCACTTAAGCAAAGGGATTTAGTGCTAAAACTCACCTATATCACACTTATATCACTTCAATCACCTAGGACACACCAAACAAACGTCAACCGAGTCAAGACTATCAGTCAAACTGACCTGCCAAAACCACGGTTGTTACATCATCCCCCACTTAGGGAAATCGCGTCCCGAGATTTCAACTACTATAGTCACCACTCACAACAACAAAAGGAAATTTATGGATTTTTAAGCGGATAAATACCACACCATAAAATCACAGAGGAAGAATCGGAAAAATGTGAACCGACTAAATACTCGAATTCACACGATAGAAAACATTCCGTCACTCCAACGATACACGCAAATAGATACACTCCCCGTCAATAACACCAATGATCAAAACGACTTCTCACAGGTAGGTACGATACTCTCGAACCAAAATAAAATCCAAATGGTAACCGCAGGAAACACCACATATAATTGATACGCGCAAAACAAACATTAATTACATCTGATCCTCACGCTCCCAAGTAAACTCAGGACCACGCTTAGAATCCCACCATACCTTTACCACGCTATCTCACCAAACTTCAAACCCTTAACATCTTGATACATAATCTCAATAGGCTTCTTGACAAAACGGAGGGTCTTGTCAAGCTTACTTTCATCTATTGGCACATGCGGACTAGCATCCACCAAACACTTCTTTCCATTAGATACATGAAACGTAGCATGCACTCTACTTCACTCCTCAGGCAAACTCAACCGATATGTCTCAAATCCAATCCTTTTCGTAAATCTCAAATGGTCCTACGTATCTCGGTGCTAGCTTGCCTTTCTTACCGAAACGCACAACACCCTTCCAAGGAGATACATTTAACCTCACAATATCACCAACACCAAACTCTAAGGGCTTACAACAATTATTCGCATAACTCTTTTTGGCGATCTCTTGCTGCCTTAAGTCTTTTCCTTAGTCAGAAAACCTTATTCGTAGTCTCTCGTTCTAGTTCAGGACCAATTAGTTGACTTGTTCCAACCTTTGCCCACAGAACAGGTGACCTACATTACCTTCCATAGAATTTTCACACGACACATACTCAATACTAGAATGATAATTGTTGATATAGGAGAACTCAGCTAAGGGTAACTGTATACCCCGACTTCCTCCAAAATCAAACACACCCATGCTCTCAGCTCACCATCCAATGCCTGATTTGTACGCTCACTTAGTTCACTCATTAGAGAATGATAAGTCGCACTCATCTACATGCGCGTTCTCAAGATTCCATAACACGTTTACCACTATCGCAAAGTAAGTATTTCATCATGTTTCTTGCGACACCCCATGGCTCATTACCAACTCACCGAGCGAAAAGTCTCGCCTACTCCAACATACAACTCTTGCAAAGGTAATGATATGTCTTATCCATTCTCGGATGTATCAAATACCTTGCATGACTGCTGTCCTTACGCTTCCTCTCAATAGAACCAATAGATGGTCCGCAAAGTACATTCCTCCATCTTCGTTCCTTTTCATTTACTGGTCTAAACCAAATAATCATTCTTCTTACATGTTCTCATCCTTGAACCTCTCTCTCTAGACTGTCAGTATCATCCTCTTAACTACGAACCGAATTATCATAATCATTGCTCACAAACATCCAAGTTTCACTCGTTCACTCCCGCTCAGTGCTCTTACCACAATGTCCGCCCTTTCTTGACGGTGGTGAATCAGACAATCGTAGTCACTGAAAAATTCCACACCCAACTTCTCTTCAACATATATTAACCTCTTGTCAAATATATGCTAAAGATTCTTATGATCCGTGTAGATAACACTTCCTACTCCATACAAATCTCATCTCCAAGTTCTATTTCCCAACTTTAAACCATGTATCCCATAGTTCCTCTAATGGATCTTCCACCTCCGCGATGCCTACGCAATCTATAGAAAGATAGAAATGAATAGCCAATTGTACCTGCCATTCCTAAGGACAATCGTCTCTTAGATGGTGTCTAGGTACTCTTCACCACTTTTATCTTACTAATGTCCACGAACACTCGCTATCATTGACCACCTTCGTGAAGAACGTACATCTTAAAGCTACACCTCTCACTTGAACAACTTGGCAAACGCCCTCTTCTTCTTCAACGAACAAATTGATAATCAAAACGACAATCTATCCTAAGTAAACGACGCGAACCATGAAACCGGTCGAACTAAAACGTATATCAATGAACTCAAAAGGGGTACGAATTACCGACTAACGAAGTAACGAACATCAAAATCAAAGCTAGAAAAACACAATGAGAAATTTTCCCCAATAAAAATAGACACTGATAAAATGTTCATGAACACCCATACAAAGAAAATATAAAATACACGTACCCATAAAACGTCCACAAGCGTACCTCAACGAAAGAAACACTCGATGAACCAAATACATAACAAGTTTGGTAAATGAGAACCATAGACAGTTCTTATTCCCGTACTCGACCTTCCCAAAAACAAATGAACACCATTTTTTTTTCACAAGACATATCTTAAACTTATACATTTTTTTTAAAATATATATAAACCATTTTATGTAAGACATCAACATAACCATTTTTTTCCACACTTCATTTTCACCATAAAAATAATAGTTTCCAACAAATGACCTTGAAATACCCAAAACGAATTTTAAAATACCATAAGGACTTTAACACAACCCTTTTATTGGATGCGAAAAAAAAACACAGAAGAATCACATAATCAAAATAACCACCAAACGAATCTCATACCAGGGAACACTCACGAAAATACATTGCAAACCAAACGATGAACTTACAGACTCATTCGTACAACGATAAAACCAAAATCATAGAAAAACACCGATACTAACAGGTCACAAAACATGTCACAAATTTCAATTGGTATGTGTAAATGAGGGATCAAATATCCACACCAACTCGTCACGAACCACCAATACTCGAAGAACAATATAATATTCATTCGCGGAATGAATGCAAGGAATAACCAAAGAAATGAACCAGTATCCAACAAAACGAATTCGATTACCCAACACCTATCACGACGTCAAATAGAAAGAATATGGCATATGTACCATCATGGTACGAATAGGAATACCAACCAAAGAATTAGGTATACAAACGGAGCGTCTAGCAAACAAATCAACTTAAATACCACAACATAAGTACCCACCGATAATTGAGGTATCAACATGTGATAGGTAGGATGGAATCTTACCACCTACACACCCCAACATATAACGACTGCCCAAACGGTTAAGGGAATACTTCTCTAACCATACACCCATCACCAACATGATATCACATACCATCTACCACAACATATAACAACAAACATCAATCAATGCAATAATGGTCACAAGTCCACGTGTGTGATACCCTTATAATTATGTTCGCGACCATAGTTATAAGCCTATTCCACACGCATACTTACTTCCAAAACCACACATCTCAACGATAACGCGCATATGCCACATAGCACCTAATACACCATGCAATCCATGCCATCATACTTGCAAGTCCACTTGTGTTGTGATGCATGTATAATTATGTTTGCCACCATAATTATCTATGCCCCCCTTTCATAAGTGTATTCCCTCCTATGACAACACATCATGCAAACAATCACGCAGACAAAAAAAAAAAAAAAAAAAAAAAAACAAAAAAAAGAAAAACAAAAAAAAAACAAAAGACGTCGCAAACAATCATCTCACATGGAACAATTCCATCGATCACGTAAACTCTATAATCCAAATCACTTGGATAAGGTCGATCCAATATCCAAGAGTAATCACGCTCCAACATGGCTCCTGACGGCGAAAGACAATATACGAATTCCAAAACATAACACAAAACAAAAGGCGTCGCATAATGGCTCAACTCCACTCTCGCATTTATCTCCCCACTCAGATCAATTCAACTTACTACTCGCTGTGGACTCTAGATCCGAATCCACACCATTCCATCCTAACTCCCCTTCATCTTTACTCAACCACTCATCCCTATTTCCTATACGTTGAGGAAATCGACAACATACAAAACCATCTTTATTCTTTCTTCCAATTCCGTATGATTCACAAGTGCATACAAATCACGAGGTTTAGACTAAACCACCTCTCCTTCCTAGGTGAAGTGAGGACACTACCAAGGGTATTTGGTAATGGCTCCATCTCCAGAAGTCACCGTGGTTCCAAACCTCTCCACTTCTTCTCCACCAAAGTTTCCAATAAACGTCCTCTCCTTGTCCGAGCATGGATACATGTTATCGGAAACTCAGATTCTGCGGTTAGTCCGCTTCATCCTACCACTTCTCTCGCATCCGATATCGACAACGGTTGTCCAGCGAAGCATGTTACGCGTGGAAGACGATATAATAAAGTCGATATATACAATACTACGTATAGGGAATAGAATAGACGTCCGAAACTCAATAAAACATCTCATAAATATAGGAAAATAGACATATAAAATACTATACTTACACATAGATCCTAAATGCAACTATATGAGGGACTCCTAAGTTATAGTCTAGGTTCAACCACCTAATTCTCTATAACCAAGGCTCTGATACCAATCTGTCACACCCCGCCACGGCGGAAACGCGCGGGTGTAACTTCATGGATATCATCACAACACCTAGTGTCTACATAGAGAACAACTACATGCACATAAATAGAGCAATGTACCAACACACAGTGTTGTAACAATACCCCAAGATAAAATAAATAACCAAAACAAAATCCAAAAGGTATCTTCAATAGATATGAAAGTACCAAACGGAAAACATAAATGTATCAAAACCAAATCCAAATAAAGTCAAATCCCAAAACATAATAAAGTCTCCATATGCAACTAAGTCTCGCCTAATTGCTACCCTCAACTTTGGCCTTAGAATGGTCACCTGAAAATGATGCTTAAAATGTCAACATAACGTTGGTGAGATTCATAGGTTTAAGACTCAAGCACACTAGGCAACCAAAATCACTGTGATTATAAAATATAGCTGGACAAATAATTATTGTTATCATATAAGCTACATGCATTCACAGGGCAACATCACACATAAGGCAACCATAGGGCGGAACGTGCCCACCGATCCAAATTCACAACTTACCGGGCCAGAACGTGACCCCCTCTCCAAAAAAAAGGGTAAATTAATACCCTCTGATCAAACCACACATAATAAAAATGAGTATGGATACTACTCTCCAATTAGGTCGTATGCACGAGCAACAGGGTAAGCACCCTCCCAATTAGACCACACAGAATCACACATCATATCATCATCACTCACATATAGCATAAATACGATAACATTATAAGTCCAAGCTCTTAACACACATACACATAATCACAGTAATTCAGATCATTTAAGACAAGCATCATTCCCATCCCAAGTTTAAAACAAGTTAAAAAGTGGGACTATAAACTCACCTTAAACTCCGCAGCTTCCACAAAAACAACTTTCAATCTATAGCATACAAAATAATCCACATTACACAAGGTCAAGCTAAAAGCTACAACCCATGTAATACACATATGATGGATGTCTAAGACTCATATGACCCACCATGGATCTCCTAGACACCATACTAACCACTACCATAAATAATACTCACTAAATCCCTTGCACTCTTAAAAACAGAAAACGCAGAATTTTTGGGTACATTCGCCCACATAAAATCACAACAAATAAAGCTCAAAAACTCACACCAAAAATTCATCATGGTCTCTCATAAGCATAGAAGCTAATCCCAGAAGGCCATGGACCAATAATACACACAAATACTCAAAAGAAAATCAAACTTGTCATCAACTCAAATTCGGATCTGAACACACACAAAAAAGTTTTGATCAACACAAAATACTTCCACAAGTGTTTATCGCGAATCCTTTTCGTGGTAGTCTAATATAACCTAATACTTAACTATTCCAGAAGGCCTAATCAAAATACCACTTTTACAACCACAAAACACCCTCAAACTTTTACCTAAAATCACACCCGGTTTGACAGCTTTGACAACTTCACAAAGAAAAATCAAAAGACCAACTTCCCGACCTTAAAATCCATCGTGGCTGGACTTTTTGGAAATCTCTTTCATTAAAATTCAATTTAGACCTAAAATTCGTGACTTAACTCCTTACCATCTGTTATTTACACTCACATCTTTACAGCCATAATTTTCCGTCATCTAATTCGACCGTCTCACAATCGGTCCCCACATTTACCATTCGATAACAACTCCTCAATCATCACATTAAATCCATTGTCGAGGCCACAATGGTCTCGACCCAACCAAAATATTCGGCCAACAACAACAATAATCAATAATAATGAAATGCCCAAGTCTCAATATCAAATAATAACATCATGAATCACAACAAGTAAACATCAAGTTATACCAATACCGGGTTGGTTTACCAAGACAAAACCCGAGCCAAGTGACCCACTTGGGTCTCGGCTAGAACCATGAGTCACAAGGACTCAAATCCAAGGCCACAAGGCCACGACATAAACTCAAATGAGCGGATCAATTCTGCCTAAACGGGACCCTCTTGGGTCGCGGCATACCAACAAAAACAACAAGAGCCACACTATCTAAATCGAGCCACACATAAACCAAAAGTACTAGGTCAAATCCAGCATCAAAAATCAAGCCATGGGATTCAAACCAAGCGAGGCCGAGAGCCACGGCTCGCGGTTAAACGGGTCGACCACAAACCAAACCCACAAATTTGGATACCAAACATGTTTTCATCATCAAAATTACTTTTCTCACTATTATCTTACAAAACCCATTTAATTTATCCATGTTTTCCACGGATTTAAATTCATAGCGTGATACCCATGGTACCAATCGATGTTACCTACCTTCTTGTGCTTCCAAACTCGTGAATCTTTAAAAATCTGGAAATTTTAATGGTGGTGAGGGTGTGTACGTCGGCGGTATTAAAAGATGATGGTGGGGGAGGGTGAATACCGGCGCATGATGTATACCAAAAGGTAGATCTCGATGAGATGGTTAAAATGGTGGTGTTGGTTTGGTCGTAGGGGCGGCGGTGTGGTGATAGTCGCCGAAAAAGATGGATGGTGGCTAGGGTTATTAGAGAGAGAGAATGAAGAAGATGTGGGAGGGAGAGAGATGTTGGGGAGGTTGTGTTTGTTTGTATTTTTCCAGGAAATCACAAGGACGACTTTTGTAGCTTCCTCTTTTCTTTTTATTTTCTTTCCTTTCTTTCTTTTAAATAACAATAATACTAATAATAATAATAATAATAATAATAAAAATAAAAGTATTATTATATTTAGGGTAAGGTGGCTGGGTGTAAAATACACGGACCAAAACCCGTAACTCGTTTCAAAACATTTAATATCTCTCACGTGACGTTCCATAAATAAATATATATTGTCGAATTCGTAAACTCGAGACATAAAATTTCTGTTAGGTTATCCTAGTGCCGGAGTCAACGTAGTGCCAATAAAATTCTCGAAATAAATTCTCATCACATCGATAATCCAAATTGATTCCATAAAAATTTTAAATATAATCAACCATAATATAGGCTTTACAAGTTCGTTACGAATAAAATTTTAAATATAAATTTATAAACGAACTTTTACGTAATGCGGGTTTTCAAAATGGCTCCCTAATTTGCCAGTTGTCACATCCTCCCAGCCTCAGAAGAAACCCGTCCCGGGTTTCTCTCAGAACAATCCATCTACGAAGTGAAAAGCTTCGGATATCTCTTTCGGAACTCGTCCTCACGTTCCCACGTAAATTCCGGTCCATGTCGGGAATTCCAACGAACCTTGACGAGTGGAATGCCACTTCGCTTGAGTCGTTTAATCTCTCGGTCCAATATCTCAATCGGCTCTTCCACAAAGTTCAATTTCTCATCAACACGAATATCTTTCATCGGTATAACCGGCATCTCATCAGAAAAACACTTCTTCAAATTAATAACATGAAACACATTGTGAACTTTACTCAGTTCATGTGGTAATTCCAACCTATAAGCCACGGGCCCAATTCTTTCCAAAATAAGAAATGGTCCAATGTAGCGAGGGTTGAGTTTCCCACGTTTCCCGAAATGTATCACACCTTTCCAAGGCGATACTTTCAGCATCACTTTGTCTCCAACCTGGGACTCTAGGGGTTTACGTCTCTGATCGGCGTAACTTTTCTGCCTATCTCTAGCTGCTTGTAATCGATTACGAATTTGAGTCACTTTTTCAGTAGTCTCCAATATAAGCTCGGGGCCTGTGAGTTGGCTATCTCCAACTTCAGCCCAACCAATAGGCGAACGGCATTTACGACCATATAAAGCTTCAAATGGTACAACTTTAAGACTTGTGTGGTAGCTATTGTTATAGGAGAATTCCGCAAGGGGTAGATATTTCTCCCAGCCTTTACCAAAGTCTATTATACATGCACGAAGCATATCCTCTAAAGTCTGAATAGTCCTCTCAATTTGACCATCGGTTTGGGGATGATATGCAGTACTCATATCAAGTCTCGCCCCCAAAGCGGTTTGAAGTGATCGCCACAACGCTGACGTAAAGCGGCTGTCGCGATCAGAAATAATCGATATTGGTACTCCATGACGAGAAACGATCTCTTTCACATACAACCTCGCAAGTTTGTCGACACTATCATCTTCACTAATCGCCAGGAAATGAGCAGACTTAGTCAATCGATACACAATTATCCATATAGCGTCACAACCGCTAGCTGTCTTTGTTAATTTGGTAATAAAGTCCATTGTAATTCACTCCCATTTCCAAACTGGGAGTTCTGGCTGTGTCAATAATCCTGACGGTCTTTGATGTTCGACTTTAACCTTAGAACATGTCAAGCATTTACTAACATACAACGCTATACCTGCCTACATGTTTGGCCACCAATATAACTTTTTCAAATCCTGGTACATCTTGTCAGACCCAGGATGAATAGAGTACCTTGACTTATGTGACTCATGCATAATCAACTCTCGAATTCCTCCATACAATGGTACCCAAATCTGATCTCCAAAACATAATACTCCATCAGAACGCTTAACAAATCCTTTCTCATTCTCAGCCATCCCAAATATGTTCTCAGCAGGTCGGTTTTCTGCTTTCAACGCTTCTGTTTGAGCTTCAAGTATTTGAGACGGTAACGGCGATACGATAGTCATTCCCAATGACCTAACTCGTAACGGTGGTATTCTTTCCTTTCGACTAAGAGCATCAGCAACAACGTTTGCTTTACCAGGATGGTAGCGAATTTCACAATCATAATTGCTTAGCAACTCAATCCAACGTCGTTGTCTCATGTTGAGCTCTTTTTGATTCAAGATGTGTTGTAGACTTTTGTGGTCAGTAAACACAACACACTTGATTCCGTACAAGTAATGTCTCCATATCCTTAAGGCAAAAACCACAACACCTAACTCCAAATCATGAGTGGTGTAGTTCTTCTCATGCTTCTTGAGCTGTCGGGAAGCATAAGCTATCACTTTCTCTCGTTGCATTAACACGGCTCCCATACCTTTATGAGAAGCGTCACAATAGATGACAAAGTCCTCACTACCTTCAGGTAACGCCAAGATAGGAGCACTACACAACATCTCCTTAAGTAATTGAAATGCTTCCTCTTCCTTATCTCCCCATTCGTATTTAATGCTCTTTTGAGTCAATTTGGTCAACGGTTTTGCTATCTTCGAAAATCCCTCAATGAATCTTCGGTAATAACCGGCTAATCCCAAAAATTGATGAACTTCTGTTGGGGTCGTTGGTGCAGCCCAATCTTTAATCGATTCAATCTTAGCAGGATCTACATGAACTCCTTGACTATCAATCACATGACCCAAAAATTTTACCGTCGGAATCCAAAATTCACATTTGGAGAACTTGGCATACAGCTTCTCCCTCCTGAGCAATTCTAAGATAAGCCTTAGATGCTCCTCATGCTCCTTTTCATTCTTCGAATAAATTAGAATGTCATCGATGAACACAATCACGAACTTATCTAAGTAAGGCTTACACACCCGATTCATGAGATCCATGAATACAGCCGGTGCGTTAGTCAACCCAAACGGCATCACCTGAAACTCGTAATGCCCCTAACGGGTTCTGAAAGCCGTTTTCGGAATATCTTCCTCGCGAACTCGAAGCTGATGATATCCCGATCTCAGATCGATCTTCGAATACACACTCGATCCTTGGAGCTGATCGAACAAGTCGTCGATCCTCGGTAACGGGTATCTATTCTTCACCGTTAACTTGTTCAGCTCTCGATAATCAATACACATACGAAATGATCCATCCTTCTTCTTCACGAATAAGACCAGGGCTCCCCAAGGTGAAGAACCTGGTCTTATAAATCCTTTTTTGGCTAACTCCACTAATTGTTTCGACAACTCTTCCATGAGCAGCTCCAGCTTACACACGTTGGTCCCCATTATCTTGTCGTCCACGATTTCCTCCAGCTCCACGGTTTCCATGATTGTACCCATTACCACCCGATCCTTGATTTCCTCGGTTCCACGATTCCCTACACTCATTCCTATAATGTCCTTTCTTTCCACACCCAAAACAAGTAACATCCGCCTTACTTCTCACTTCAGGAGTAGCTTGAACCATAGCAAGAGGTCGAGCTCTACAATCCCTAGCTACATGCCCTCTCCTTGAGCAATTCTGACAAATCACAGTACATTGTCCTATACGATTCCTGTTTTTATAAGAGGTTCTACTCCATTGGAATTGGTGGATGCCTTAACCCTTAGTGGTGACTCAACAGGACAATCTAGTAAAAACCTTCATTTGATAGATGAAGAAACCGATCCATCTGATTTAGAATCTTCTGAAAAAGAGGAATCGTCACAGGAAGACGAATCGCTACAGGAAGACTATATTGATTCAGATTAGGTTTAATATTTAGTGTCTCATATATGTCTGCAGATGTATTATGCATAAAGTATGTAACATCTGGAACTTTTAAATAGGCCTAAAGGGTCACAATTTATGTCTAGAACTTTGCATGTGTTCTTTCTGCTTTAATATGTTATTATGTTTTAATATTTAATGTGTGGATATATTATATCAGCTATGTAGGTATTTTTTTCTTCTCTATACAGTTTTGATATGTTATAATATTTAGTTATTGCTAATCTTCTTTAGCTGTGTGTATATAATACTTTCTTACATATATGTTGTTGTTGGCAGAAAGGTGTAGAGAAGCCCAAAGGACCTCTCGAGGCACTTCAACCTAAACTACAGGAATGCACTTAAATAATGTGAACCCACATATGTTAAAATTCGTTCAGTCATTAGCAGAACAAGGTAACTTAAGTAAATATATAGACTTAAGTTGGCAAAACAAGATCTGAATTTAGCGAAACTAGAAAAGTAGGATCTGAGGCAATTTAATGAACCTGAACCAGTGAACCTGATAAGTTGTAGCCTATGCCTTTGTAATTGCAAGTTCTAGTAAACCTTCCGTTGGTCCACTGAAACTCAACTCTGGACATATGAACATACAATTCATTCTTAAACAAGTGTGGTAAGGTTAACTAGGATCGTAGAAGTTAGCACCAACCTATGATATAATCTTTGTTTATAAACAGTTTAACTCTTTTGCTTCCAATCAGATAATAAAATGTTAATATATGAATATTATATTGGTGCACTATATAAATATTGAAAAATGTTTGTAAACAGTTTATACAGTTTAATTTCATAATATATGCATATTTATATAGTGCACCAATATGTGAAGATAATAAAATGCAGTTATTTTTTCTTTCCTGTCAACAAGGTAATACCTGAGGTCTTTCAGAGAGGCTTAATCAGATAATAGAACAGATGGATACTGGAAAAGATTATTTACTAAAATGTGGCCAGTAAAATTGAAACCATGTCTTTTATGATGTCAAACTTTTAGGAGATAAATTGTGTACCAAACAGAAACTTGCAGGTTGTAATTTTCAAATGTCAAATTTTACCAAGCCCTAGGCTATTGGTGAGCTTATCTAACTAAGTAATAGTTTTTCTAAGCAGAAATAGATATACACTTTTCACATTACCATGATTGCTTTTGTGTTGTCTGGCAATTCTTTCACAAAATCTATTTCTTAACATGCTGTATACCATCAAACCATACTCTGAGAACCAATACCAGCTTCGAATTTTTCCTAGCAGAGTAAGAACAGATAATTATCATTAGTTGAATCAAAGTTACTCTTAAAAAGCATCACAAGAGGAAAGAAAACGTCATAGTAGTGTACGGAGACCAACCTTAATACAATCTAAATCCATCTTGCAGATTAGAAGCTTTTCACAGTCAGCCCTTACATTGCAGATCAATGATACCATGAACACATCTTCATAATGATTTCACTTCTGGTCATATAACATATATAGTTTAAATAAACATAATATAGTTTAAATAAGGTCAAGAGCAGAAGGTTGCATAATGATTTCACTTCTGGTCATATAAAGATTATGGAATTTGTGCTATGAAAGCAAACAGGCTTTTACTTTAATATGCTTCATTGAACTGTTACACTTCAGTAGAAAGTAGTTTATGTGTAGTTTCATGAACAATAAAATTAGAAAGTAGTTTCATTTAGTCTATTTGACTGTTCCATTATATTATCTGATAAGTTTCTTGATGCTGTCAATTTGACTGTTCCAGCCAATCCGTAACACAAGATGCATAATTCAAGTAATAAAAAACTGAAACAACAGAAGGGGAAGCCCAAGGTGAGACTTGAAAGTTTATTCTAGAAAAACTATGTGTTATGGCCCAAGTCAGTTTGACTCTTTTCGTTAGTAATCACCAATTAAAAGTGTGTTATTGTCTTTCAGATGGATGGGTTTGCTCAGCCTGCTGCCTCTAAAGGAGTTTCAAAAAGGTCTGATCTTCAGAATTCCAGTACTAGTTGGATTGGTGGTGCAAGTACCCGTGAGCCTGGTGATACTTGTATTCGTGAGTCTGGTGGTCCAGGTACTCATGGACCTGGTGGTCAAAGTACCCATTAGCCTGGTGGTGCAAGTACCCGTGAGCCTGGTGAGCCATGTATTCGTGAACCTGGTGGAGCAATTACTCGTGAGCCTAATGGTCCAAGTATTCGTGAGGCTAGTGGTCCAGGTACTCGTCGGCCTGTAAGTACTCGTGAGCCTGGTAGGATAACTAGTCATGGGCCAAGTAGGTCATGTATTCGTGAACCTGGTGGGCCAAGTACTCGTGAGCCTAATGGTCCAAGTATTCGTGAGGCTAGTGGTCTAGGTACTCGTCAGCCAGCAAGTACTCGTGAGCCTGGTGGGATAACTAGTCGTGGGCCAGGTGGGTCATGTATTCGTGAGCCTGGTGGGCCAAGTACTCGTGGGCCTAATAGCATTTTTAAGAGGTCTGATCTACAGAAGTCTTTTACCAGAAGTGATCCTCCACATCATCAACAGATTCAAAAGAGAAAAAGTTATAATTGGTTGGAAAATGAAGAAAATAGGAATTCTTTCTCTTCTTGTCAAAGTCCAGTTATAAACCAAGGGGTGGAAGATGAGTAGGAAGACACTCATGAAATAGATTATGCACAAACAGAAGCAGACACGAGTGATGATGAACATGAAGAGAACATTGGTTCAACTTCACATGGTATGTTTTTAAAATAAAGATAGTATGTTGTCATTCTGTGATATTGTATTAACCAAATAGATTTTTTTTCATTCAATATTATTTTTAGGCATGACCATCACTTGGAAAGAGTCTAGAGCTTTAGGTGAAACTAGAAAGAGCCGCGCCAATAAGAAGAACTTGGTGTTTGAGGTTGACGAATGTTCAGGAAAGATTGCTGGGGAAGATGCTCAACGTTTTATTACCAAAGGAGGATGTGTAATGAGAAAGTTCGCCAAACTAGATGGTACAACATGGAAGAAGCAACTTGATTCATTGAAGAGGGATATAATCACAAAATCAGTAGTAACTGTTATTTTTAAAATGCTCACAAATAAGTCGGATATATATATTTAACCTGTTGGATATCTATAAATGTGTGCGATAGTAAAGAATGCACATATGTATATAAACTCATAAAGTTGCTAACCTTTTTTGTACTTCTAGGAAAATTCAAACTATGATGAAACATGTGACATGATGGAGCATGCTATGCAAACACAACTAGCGAGTCAACATAAGAACAAACAGTACAAATTGCACCTTCATTTTCAAAAATATCCAAGTAAAGAGGATGCAATGATGCATCCCCCAAATGGTGTGCGAACCAGTGATTGGGTAAATTTGTGTGAGAGATTTGCAAGCGAAGAATTTCAGGTTATAAGCTCACTTTTTTTTTATTCTTCTAAGTATGTAACATTTTGTTGATAAAGAATACATATTTAAAATCATAATGATGTCTAAACTTTTAACTTTATAGGAGATAAGTGCTAGAAACAAGAAAAACAGATCTTTCAACGAAATTCCACCTGCAGTTGGCACCCATTCGACTGTGAGAAGAGTTGATGCGGTGAGTTTATTTTATGAATAATTAATATATCTATTTCTTATTTTGTCTTTTTGGAATTGTATTATGATATATGTATGAAACAGAGAAAGAGAAAAGGGGAATACGTAACAGCAATTGGACACTTTGAAATTGCACATTATTGTGAAAAAAAAGAGAAAATGGTCAATGAGAAGGCCGAAAAAATTCTGGTAATTTCTACTACTTCCTACGTGACATTTAAAATTACATAATTAATACATAAGTTGTTGATATACCAACTTTTTTTTCATGCAGAATGAATTACGTATTGAAGAAGCCAACTCAACTTTGACACCAGCAGAGATATGTTTAAAAAAACTAAAACATATTCCTGGACATGGTAAGGCACGTTCTGCATCTACAAGGAATTTTTTGGGCAATGAAAAGTTGAGATTGGACTTAGAGTCAGAAAAGGAAAGATCCAAGGCTTTAGAGGAGGATATGAAGGTTATGAATAAAAACCAACGCCGACTTCAAAAGCAAAATAAAAAGATCAAGGGCCAATTAAAATTCATGATGGGAGAGATAAATCGTTTATCTAGACTCCATGCCCAAACAAATGTAAGTTCAGAAATTTCAGTTCCTTATCAATATAGATGTCAAGATGGATAGGTGGCGGAGTGTACGGGTATATAAACAAGTCATTGTTTTTTAATAACTGGTTAATTTCTTTAAATCGTGACTACAATAGTTATCTAAGCATACAAGTAAGGGGGGGGGTCTGAATTAGCTCTGCTTTTTAGGTTTATAAGCTCTAAAAAAAATGAGGTTATTGGCTTAAGAACAGGGGTTAACTTATGAATGAGTAGAACATGGGTCTGAATTAGCTCTGCTTTTTAGGTTTATAAGCTCTAAAAAAAATTAGGTTTATACAGGTCTGCAACCTGGTATTTCTCATATTGTTAGAATGAAAACTTAATACTGTAAACAAGAATAGGGGTTAACTTATGAACGCGTATCCTCACCCGACCTCATGTTTCTCTAAGTTTAGGATATCATTTCCGCACCCATCAACTCAGGGATTCACCAGTCAAACCGGGATTTTTATTTGGTGTATCCAAATACCCCATAAACATTTTACATCCAACAAACAATGATAGGAATTTTTAGCTTTTATGAGTTAGGGAAGAAACCATGATATGAATTTATAAAACTGTGCAGAGTTTGTTCAAGATTATATTCAGGAGTACGTAGTAGTATTTATTTAGAATGGTTGTATTTGACATATTTGGTCTAGTTACTACACATGTTCTTTACAAAATTGTGCCTTTTATTATAAAGCAGGCCTTCTTGTCCGTAGAAGGAACCCAACATAACATCTCATGTTACACAATACTCGGTTACTTTTACTTTTTATAGCAAATGTGTCGCTTTTGGACTTTCAAAGGAAATGTGTAGCTTTTGTATTTTATTTGGGTGTGTAGTTTTTTTTATTATTGGATTACTTGTGTACGAAGTTGAAACATGCCACAACTATATATATAACCTAAACTTAGATCTAAAGCATGAGCAGAACAGGAACAAAGAAAATGTGTGGAAGATCCTAAGAGGAGTGTAATCAAGGTGGTGTAGTTAGGTTGAATTGTTAGTCGGGTGGTCTTTTTGGATCTGTAGTACTTTCTTTAGTTTTTATGTTTGGTCAGTGTCTCCGGTTTTGGTGTATCTCTTGGTTGGTTCTGGTTCTTTATCAGTTTAAAATAATTTTTTTGTTTATTTAAAATAAGTGGAGCACATAAGCACATTAGTAATTTGAGGGAAGTGTGCCTGTACGAGAACAGTATATTGGCATTTGAAATTGTTGATCAGTTATATCATAGACATACTTCACACATTTTTTTCGGATATGGATATTTTGCCATGCTGTGTTATTGAAACTGTGTTTATGCACGCTTGCATTGTGATATGTGACTGGCTAGTAGTATAAATCAGGAGTAGATCTATTATGCTCTCGTGTTCTTTATTTAGTGGTATCACTTTGAGTCCCTTGTATATAATCGACTGATAAGCTATGATTGTAGACCTGAATAAAATTGGCTATCCTTGACCTCTAGCAAATAGGAAAAGTTTCCATGGATTAAGGATGGTAAGAAGAGAAACTAGGAATGTTAAGGATGTGTTGGGTGCACCAGTTGTTTTACAGAAAAGTGTGTAGATACAGTGAAATATAAACTCTTATTCAACTGGTCTTAAACTCTTGATAGTTTGTAATGTTATCTTTAAATGTGAATCTGATATGTGGTCTTATTATGAATTGAAGGATATGCAGGATTGAATTGAAGGATTTGCAGGAAAGGATTTGCAGGAAATAATTTGCAGCCTGGAAAGAATTTGCGGACGTCATTTTTTTCTATCGTACATTACGAGTAGTAACAAAAGATTCAAAGATTGTGTGTTATAAGACGATTGTCACAACTCACCATTTCAGGTCATTTCCCAAACTTTGGAAAAACACTATTCATCAAACACTATTCATCAAAACACTATTCATTGTTTTACTATTCATCATTTTTTGTGTCAGTTTGACATTCAGAGAAGCACTCAAAAATTTTACTATTCATTGCCGGAAAAGATTTCATCATTCACGTGCATTATTCATTTCATCGTAAATTTAGTTAACGTGTATTTAAATTCGCGTAACCGTATTGGTTCAGGTGCGAATTCATGCATTATCAGTAAAGACATTTCATACGGACTGGAGACAGTCTGCATATCATCAGTAGGTCATTTACATGTTATACCACTCTTAGGATTTTCAAATTTACATATTTGATACATTTAACGTTTTCCTTATAATTATTTATAAATAAACGTTAACACCTGGTTTATAAACACGACGAATATATCTAAATATTCCCAAAATGGTCCCGACATATTTTTATATCCATTATATCATCATAAAAGTTATTACATTCATTTACCCAGTATTTTGGAAATTTATTTTATTTATAACGTAAGTTTATAAATATTACGACGGTTTTCGTGTAAACTAAACAATAATCACCCGAACACTCAGTACTTGTACCCAACATATTTTTAACACTTTTATGACTTTATTAAGTCCCGGTTAACATCGTTAATATTTATTTCTAGCAAACCCGGTACCCGATTATAACTAATACTTACACTAAACTACAACTAACATTACATTACATTTCCTAAGTTACCAAAACCGACTTTGCTACTCTTTTACACATTGAAAACCGGCCATGAGCACATCCCTAGACCACATGAATTTAATTTTTAACCTCATGCATATATGTAATCTTATTATACTATAAACCATTACCTAAATATCATTACAAACACCTTTTACATACACATACAATTTCCAAGAATCATAAGCTCTCATCCTCATCTTTTCTTCCCCAAAACCCACGACCCAATTAAGATCCAAGATCAAAATCCATTGTTTTTCAAAGATCAAAGCTACAAAGTTGTTCATTTCATCATTCTAATCAAGAATCTTACAACAAAAACACAAGTAACACAAGATTTCTCATCATCTAATCACCTATTATTTCAAAGTGAGTTATCAAATTTATTTTCATGTTTTCATCTAATTAACACTTGTATCTTATGGTTTTCATGCTTAATTTCATGTACAAGTTAGCTATACACATTATTTTTGTTAACTTTTTGAACACAGAAACCCTAGATTTTGATTTAGGTGTTCCTTTGTTAAATTAACATGATTACTAGTGATTAGGAACCCATGGCACCCTAAGAAGGTGTATGGTAGGATTAGTATAGCTTTGTGGTGTTTGCAAGAGATTTGGTAGAAGTAGAAACTAGTTTTGTACATGAAAAATGGATTTGTAACAAGTATATAAACCTACTGTCTCATTTTTGTAAATCCAGGAAAATGGGTAAACATAAAGGGAACTTTGGCAAAAATTTTATAAAATACTTTCAAAAACGAATCCGTAGGCGAAAGAACGGATTAAAAAGAGTTTATAACGAAGAAGTTATGATTTTTGCAAGTTTATTGACGAAAACTATATTTTCTGAAAATACATGCTGTTGGACGTTTTTCGTCGGACAAAAAGAGGCTTTAGACGTAACCCGGAGGAGCCAAGCTTTCTAAAATATATTATTACATGCTAAGACGTAACCGTGGATATAAAGAACAAGTAAAACGGACTTATAACGACAAAGATATTCACGTTTCAATATAGGCAAAACTTATATTATTTTTGACAGCTTTTGGAAAAATAATATTAACACTACGTAGTAACTCTAGATTTCTAGAAATAATACCAAGTACCCAAATTCATAACTAATGATGTATTAGTGAACACAAGTATATTTTTATTACTACAAGTCATTATTTCAAGGATTTCAAACCGAGGATTTCAACACTAACATTGATACATATGATATATATATATATATATATATATATATATATATATATATATATATATATATATATATATATATATATATATATATATATATATATATATATATATATTACAACTAGTTTTATTTTTCTAGTTGCCTTATTTTCCTAAGTCTTGGAAAATGTATATTTTTTATAACAACAAGTATTTTTCAAAGAGTAGAGTGGTATAGGAAACATGTGCATGGACATTCATAACATCATTTCATGATCTAAAGTAGATCGTTCATCATTCATATTAGGTTGCAGCTAGTGTGCGCGCCTTGTTTTTCAGCTCATTACATGTTCATGGTACCATCATATCAGGTGAGTTTTCATAGCCCCGTTTTCAATTCAATATTTTGATTTCAAATCCCACGAGGGAATACATTGCATCAACCATTTTAGTACGAGCCCAAGTACCAAAACATATGTACATTGCTTAAGTTGCCTTACCAACCTGTTAAAGTCCCCTATTTATTATCATGGACCGTTAATTTGCCGATTAAGCGAGAGTGAGTGGATAGATCTATCGAGGGTGACGCCTTCATCCGTGGTAGTTATTACCAACAGTAAGCGGATGCATTTCATTTTGACATTTTGGGAGTGTTCTGGTAAAACATTCTGGAGGGGCATATAATTTCATCAGTCATAGCTTCGGGGTCATGAGCTTAAGGTTTATTGTACTATTTTACGTGACTTTTGTCATGCACTTATACTTGTGGTGGCCGTACAACATTACATTTTATAAACCTATGGAATTCACCAACATTCGTGTTGACGTTTTAGCAATGTATTTCAGGTTATTAAGGTAGCTCATGTGACATGCATTTGGACCTTTATGGAGTCGCGGAGTCGACGCGTCTCACCATTATTTCATGCACTTATGTAAACGTTTGATCTAGTAGGACTTGTTTTCATAAACATGCAACACCTTTTGGGGACCTCATATTGTAAACTCTGGATTATTTCAATGATCAAACGAAGTATTTTCCAAACGACACTTTAGGTCGTTCAATGTAACTGTAACTGTGATGCTATGATAGATACCCCCAGGTATTCCATTCCGCTGCAAGTCAGGTAAATTGGGGGTGTGATAGATTGGCATCAGAGCTAAGGTTATAGCGAACTAGGATGTATCTTGGACCCTAGACTATAACCGCATCATCATAGCATCTCATCATTTCATCATAAGTGCATAATCATGATACATGTTGTTTCATGCATACCCTGTGCGAGTTATTTATACTTATATTCGTATATATATATATATATATCATTTTATTGACCTGGTTCACAAGTGACATGTCTTCAGATACTCACCCTGACATCCTTTTATCGGATTCCGACATTGAAGATGTCTTGTCATCTTCCACTACCATTATACCACCAGTTGCACTTACACCACCATTAGCACTATTGATTTGCCATAGGAACAGGGTTTTCCTATCATTCAGCCCATATATAGAATGCCTTTTGGTAGAGTATTCAGACTCAATCTTAATGGACTTATTAGATTGTTTATTGCAAGGAAGATAGTATGTTTCTTTCCTTCACTAGTAGGGCGCTTACTACTCAGGTACTACCACCACCATCAGTTACTTATTACACTATTGGTCGTCCCACAGTGCGTACTTTAGTTTTACCTCTTAGATGTCGCGAGGTAGCGCGAAAGAGGATGGTATTCCATTCACTAGTACCATCATTGTCGTTTTCCTTTTCCATTCCCACTTGCCATGAACTAGATAACATCTAGTAGATAATACCAATATCACGGACTCAACAGGAACATCCGCAGATTCTTCAGGAATGGTTCAGAACCTACATTATCTAAGATTTGATCGATGCACAACTTCAGACACCACTTCAGGACTATCTCGACCTCATGATGCCACAAACCTAATTTCACACAGAGGGACACCAGGAAGTCCCTAGACCAGACTTATATCCTCACTAGCTTTTACTATTATCCTAGCCACAGAAAGTGTGGGACATAGTCTAAAGAACTTGTTGTCTTTTGATTGTTGTACAAACAAAAATATCAAGTGTGACTCTACTATGTAAGAAAAGGGTTGTGCTATTTGTGATATCGGTTCACGTAGACCGAAATTTTCATGTATTATATTCAGGTGTTGTGAATATGATAATTTCTATTACCTATAGATCCTCATGGTCTCTTATAATTTGATGAAGAGAGATTTAAGCAAACCACTCCAAGCATGACGCAAGCTGCTGTTGGATAAGTCATTGCCAAGAACATAGCCACCGCCCTCACTAAGGAACTTACTCACGTGGAATTTATGGGGTGCAATCCTCCCTCCTGTAGCGGAACTAGAGACACAAAGGAATTTCTCAAATGGTTCGAAGAAATAGAAACAATATTTCGATGTGGCGACTGTCGTAAGGAAGACAAGGTTAAGTTCGCCACATGCACTTTTCAGGATCATGCCCAGGAATGGTGGACCAAACATATTAAGATGGTGGGAGTTGATGCTGCTTACTCACACTCTTGGGAGAAACTAAGAAGGATGATGGGTATAACATTTTGTGTAGGAAATGAATTACGAGCAAAGGAACAGGAAACACTAAACTTTACCATGGTAGGAAGTGATGTTGACGAGTACACTACTCATTTTTATGAATTAACATGACTAGGTTCTGCAATGGATGAACCGGAAAGCAAGAAACTTGAAAGGTACATCGGGGGACTCTCCCATGAAATTCGTATGTTGGTCATTGCATGGGAACCCGATACCATGTCTGAAGCTATCAAAATGGCGATCGAAGCAAAGGAACTCATAGTTCACGCCGAGACATCAGGAAACAATAGTGACAATAAAAGGAAGTGGAACAACAATCTAGGTTGTAATGCTGCTCAACAATCACCCAAAGGACAAGAAGTGAATAGAGCCTTTGCTGCAAAACCGCACACAAAGAGAAGGTATATTGGAAAGTTACCTTACTGCAACCTGTGTAATCAACATCACCGAGGTCATTGCAGTAAAACGTGTGGAGTGTGCAAGAAGCGGGGTCATTGGACTGAAGACTGTAGGAAACTCACAAATCAGAAGACCCCAGGGAGTTGCTTCAAATGTGGAAACTTAGGGCATTTCAAGAATGACTGCCCGGAGCTAAGGAACAAGGAAAAATCAGGAACTTGGAATCAAGACTGAATCGCTTGAGGAATAGCGTGAGCTGTTGAAAGAGAACCGTCAGGATATTAGCAACATCAAGGATAACAACAATGCTTCAGCAGGAGGAGCTTTGTTTCAATATATAAACCGTAGTTCGAGCCCTTTAGAGTTGTATCTTTCCTTTTGTACTTACCGTTGGTACGATGACATAACCTAGTTGTATTAAGCACTTTCCTATCCAATGTAGTATCTATCCTTTGTTACCTCTGTGATAATCATAACCTTCGTTTACTCCATTTTCTATCCCAATTGTTCAGACTTCAATCGTTTCGCAACATTTTAGCATTGTCTTATTAGGGATTAGGTTGATTTCGTTTTTGACGAATTAGTAGACTATTACCATTCGACAAGATTCACCCACGTATCCAATACACCATTCAAGCTATTTTACTATCATATGGGGAAATTGTTTTACATAAAAATTTCTGAAGTAAGCTATTTTATTACCATCCTATAAATTGATTTTTCGGCCATTACACCAAGTATTTACTATTATTACGCGAGGCAATTTTCATGTTACTTGAAAGAAAACATCAGGATACCATTTTAATAACAATGCGTTGAACACCATCTAAAACTTTTGAGAAAAGTTATGATATTTTGACAAAATCTAACATCGCATCATTAGTCCTCAATTGTACATAGCCTGATCACCTATGTAAAATTCAGGAAGGATTATGCCATGAAGGAAATAATTACCTTTTCAAAGGATTGTTAATAACAATCTTCACTTAAAAGTTTTGTAAACAAAGGAAGTCTTCCATAAACATCCCTTTTGCCGAACTATCCCTGGATACTTACCCCACCTGTCACCCACTTAGCCATTAAGTTGGATTTTCCCATTGACTTCCCTAGGAGAGACTTTCCATATCAATTACAAGTAGGATTCCTCGATACAAGAAAAGCAATGAAAGGATTACAGAACTACTAACCAGGACTAGAAGTATATAGTGAGAGAATTCATAACTCAACAAGAATCCTAAGATACTGCGAGACCATCCGAATCACCATCTCTGACTTAGTTGTCAAATTCTATCATTTAAAAGTACTAGCTAGACTGAGCTACAGGATTGAACTCAATATAAATGTCCGCAGGACAACACAATAGAAATAAACCAAGCTTCTAATTGAGACTGTAGAGCATTTCATTTAAACATGGCCTCATCCATACATAAACTTTCCTGCAGTAAATTTTCACAAAGGACAATTGTTTGAATCAAGAATATCGATGTAGATTCCTCTAAGGCATTATGTCTCTAGAAATTTCAGATAACCTCACCTTCATACCAAGCAAGGGATCAAACCGGATCATATCTCCTCATCTACATGGGAAAACAGAATAGACATTCATCGACACAACATCAAGTGATACCTTCGTCTTGCCAATTACAACGATAAACTATTCCAGGACTTAAGTTAGTCTAAATACCTATGCTTGTAGTTATGCCTGATAACCACCAATAGGCATTATCCAACCTCAGGAACTAAATGTTAGACATCTATGCATGTAAGCGAACATTTCATATTCTACCATTTTATCCTTGTTAGTGTTTTCACTTTTTAAACAAAGTTGATGCGTTTACATAAATCACATACCTTGTGGAAAAATGATTTCTGAAATTCCTATTTTGAACAAGTACGATCCTTTTTGGTCAATCTTTAGCAACACTATTGTACAATGAGAAATATACATAGACATCAAACTTTGGTAAGCAATCTTAATCACAACATGTTTGAAATTTTTTTTTTCTATTCCATAACTACTGAAATTTTGAATCATCAGGAAAAATACAACTTAGTAAATCATTTGCTCCATTTTCTAAATTCGTTTATTCAGAAAAAGATTTTAACCAAAACTCACAATCGCGAGACAAATTTCCAAAACTAATCACTCTGCTACATCGCTTATGCATTTAGGATTTGTGACTTGACAATAAAGAATATTTGGAAAATGTGATGAAGGAATTAGGAAGGACATCACAAATTAATCACGAACTTCAGTAGTGGAGACCAAACCCAATAGACAAAGAAGGACATATGTCTTATCAACCATTGGAACAAAACACAAGGAATCAAATTGTTACCTATATTCTATCCCTTTCAGATAACGCCAAGTTCGAAGGAGCGAACGTTGTGGAATTAGTCACAAATATTTATTGTACCCATTTCAGTTATTCCTGTTAAGGAAACCGATTCACCTTGGACTTCAGGTAATCATTTCAGGATTTCCTTCAGAAACCCATTTAGATGTAAACATCACCTATCATCCTCAGATCGATGGTTAAAGCGAGAGAACAATTCAAACATAGGAAAGTATGCTCAGAGCATGAGTGATTGACCCTAGAAATGGTTGGACTAATCATTTAACATAAATCAAATTCATCTACAACAATAGTTATCACACCAACAGCGAGAAACTGGCAGAAGTTAGATTGGTACATAACACACATCATTTGGATTGGGTATCCTGAACAACAAATCATCCAGATTCAAGTGGGAGGATAAACTAAGTTAAAAACATTGCCTTGGATTGGCATGATACAAATTGGATAACAAGAGAGGTTGAACCTTTAGCATATTGGACCATCTAAGATTCATTTTAGAATCGACCAACTAGCATACAAACTTGAGTTCTGGCAGAATTCAGCAGTATATATTTAAAACATTAAGAAGCGCAGACCATCTATTGATGGGCCAAATTCGGAAAAAGCTCAACTCACTAGTCCAGTAGGCATTCATGAAATAACCAGAAATTTCCTACAAGTCAAGAATCAGTTACAAGTTCAATAAGTTGTAAACCATTAAAACTTCAAGTTGGTAGGCAGAGTTATGCAGAAAGTTCTGCCTAGGAAAGGCATGATATCATTCAGAAAACTTGGAAAGTTAAACCCGATATACACTGGACCATGTAATATTTCAGACAGAGTAGGCCTAGTGGCCGTCAGACTTGAGCCTTGATAGAGAACAACAGGATTACACAACCATGTATTATCATTTTTTTTAGATTAGTCACTCATAATCCCATTTGGAAAGGAATCCAACCTAAAGTCAAACATCAACCTTGCAGGAGAACAAGTAGAAATCATGGACAGTTAGGTCGAACAGTTGAAGCAGAGTCGAATTCCTATCGTTAGAGTTCACTGGAATTCTCGGATATCATCACCTTTTCACCAATATGTTTTCAGAAACCAACATAAACTGAACTTCGGGACGAAGTTCTTTTTAGAGGGGAAGACTGTCACAACTCACCATTTCAGGTCATTTCCCAAACTTTGGAAAAACACTATTCATCAAACACTATTCATCATTTTACTATTCATCATTTTTTGTGTCAGTTTGACATTCAGAGAAGCACTCAGAAATTTTACTATTCATTGAACACTATTCATTGCCGGAAAAGATTTCATCATTCACGTGCATTATTCATTTCATCGTAAATTTAGTTTATGGGTATTTAAATTCGCGTAACCGTATTGGTTCAGGTGCGAATTCATGCATTATCAGTAAAGACATTTCATATGGACTAGAGACAGTCTGCATATTATCAGTAGGTCATTTACATGTTATACCACTCTTAGGATTTTCAAATTTACATATTTGATACATTTAACGTTTTTCTTATAATTATTTATAAATAAACGTTAACACCTGGTTTATAAACACGACGAATATATCTAAATATTCCCACAATGGTCCCGACATATTTTTATATCCATTATATCATCATAAAAGTTATTACATTCATTTACCCAGTATTTTGGAAATTTATTTTATTTATAACGTAAGTTTATAAATATTACGATGGTTTTCGTGAAAACTAAACAATAATCACCCGAACACTCAGTACTCGTACCCAACATATTTTTAACATTTTTATGACTTTATTAAGTCCCGGTTAACATCGTTAATATTTATTTCTAGCAAACCCGGTACCCGATTATAACTAATACTTACACTAAACTACAACTAACATTACATTACATTTCCTAAGTTACCAAAACCGACTTTGCTACTCTTTTACACATTGAAAACCGGCCATGAGCACATCCTTAGACCACATGACTTTAATTTTTAACCTCATGCATATATGTAATCTTATTATACTATAAACCATTACCTAAATATCTTTACAAACACCTTTTACATACACATACAATTTCCAAGAATCATAAGCTCTCATCCTCATCTTTTCTTCCCCAAAACCCACAACCCAATTAAGATCCAAGACCAAAATCCATTGTTTTTCAAAGATCAAAGCTACAAAGTTGTTCATTTCATCATTCTAATCAAGAATCTTACAAAAAAAACACAAGTAACACAAGATTTCTCATCATCTAATCACCTATTATTTCAAAGTGAGTTATCAAATTTATTTTCATGTTTTCATCTAATTAACACTTGTATCTTATGGTTTTCATGCTTAATTTCATGTACAAGTTAGCTATACCATATTATTTTTGTTAACTTTTTGAACATACAAACCCTAGATTTTGATTTAGGTGTTCCTTTGTTAAATTAACATGATTACTAGTGATTAGGAACCCATGACACCCTAAGAAGGTGTATGGTAGGATTAGTATAGCTTTGTGGTGTTTGCAAGAGATTTGGTTGAAGTAGAAACTAGTTTTGTACACGAAAAATGGATTTGTAACAAGTATATAAACCTACTGTCACATTTTTGTAAATCCAGGAAAATCAGTAAACATAAAGGGAACTTTGACAAAAATTTTAGAAAATACTTTCAAAAACGAATCCTTAGGCGAAAGAACGGATTAAAAAGAGTTTATAACGAAGAAGTTATGATTTTTGCAAGTTTATTGACGAAAACTATATTTTCTGAAAATACATGCTGTTGGACGTTTTTCGTCGGACAAAAAGAGGCTTTAGACGTAACCCGGAGGAGCCAAGCTTTCCAAAATATATTACTACATGCTAAGACGTAACCATGGATATAAAGAACAAGTAAAACGGACTTATAACGACAAAGATATTCACGTTTCAATATAGGCAAAACTTATATTATTTTTGACAGCTTTTGGAAAAATAATATTAACACTACGTAGTAACTCTAGATTTCTAGAAATAATACCAAGTACCCAAATTCATAACTAATGATGTATTAGTGAACACAAGTATATTTTTATTACTACAAGTCGTTATTTCAAGGATTTCAAACCGAGGATTTCAACACTAACATTGATACATACGATATATATATATATATATATATATATATATATATATATATATATATATATATATATATATATATATATATATATATATATATATATATATATATATATATATACATTTCAACTAGTTTTATTTTTCTTGTTGCCTTATTTTCCTAAGTCTTGGAAAATGTATATTTTTGATAACAACAAGTATTTTTCAAAGAGTAGAGTGGTATAGGAAACATGTGCATGGACATTCATAACATCATTTCATGATCTAAAGTAGATCGTTCATCATTCATATTAGGTTGCGGCTAGTGTGCGCGCCTTATTTTTCAGCTCATTACATGTTCATGGTACCATCATATCAGGTGAGTTTTCATAGCCCCGTTTTCAATTCAATATTTTGATTTCAAATCCCACGAGGGAATACATTGCATCAACTATTTTAGTACGAGCCCAAGTACCAAAACATATGTACATTGCTTAAGTTGCCTTACCAACCTGTTAAAGTCCCCTATTTATTATCATGGATCGTTAATTTGCCGATTAAGCGAGAGTGAGTGGATAGATCTATCGAGGGTGACGCCTCCATCCGTGGTAGTTATTACCAACAGTAAGCGGATGCATTTCATTTTGACATTTTGGGAGTGTTCTGGTAAAACATTCGGGAGGGGCATATAATTTCATCAGTCATAGCTTCGGGTGTCATGAGCTTAAGGTCTATTGTACTATTTTACGTGACTTTTGTCATGCACTTATACTTGTGGTGGCCGTACAACATTACATTTTATAAACCTATGGAATTCACCAACATTCGTGTTGACGTTTTAGCAATGTATTTCAGGTTATTAAGGTAGCTCATGTGACATGCATTTGGACCTTTATGGAGTCGCGGAGTCGACGCGTCTCACCATTATTTCATGCACTTATGTAAACGTTTGATCTAGTAGGACTTGTTTTCATAAACATGCAACACCTTTTGGGGACCTCATATTGTAAACTCTGGATTATTTCAATGATCAAACGAAGTATTTTCCAAACGACACTTTAGGTCATTCAATGTAACTGTAACTGTGATGCTATGACAGACACCCCCAGGTATTCCATTCCGCTGCAAGTCAGGTAAATTGGGGGTGTGACAACGGTTGTCTTGAAAATCATGTTTTTAGACTTTATTCACGTTCAATGTTGTATTTGAGACAAAATGATGCAATTGTTGGTATGTTATGGGTATTGATTATATTCTCTTTTTTGTTTGAAAATCATGGATTAATTACAGTTATGGAACTTTAGTTTTCTGTTTAGCTAAAAGTAAAAGGGTACGACGATACCGAGCATTTTTTGGTTGTCGGCAACTTGTGGATAGTGACCACTTTTTGGTCACTAATCAACCAAAATAGTGACCACTATTTCGTCTCTGGCATATTAGTGACCAGATACTTGGTCACTGATTGGTTTGAAGTTGTATCTACCCATCCGATCAGTGACGACTTTTTGGTCACCATTTAGTGACGAAACTGCATTTGGTCTCTAAGTGTAATTAGTGACGGACCTATAGTGACCACAAGTGACCACCTAAATTTGGTCACTAATCACGTTTAGTGACGAAATTGGTACTGTTTGTGACGAAAATTGCTGGTCACTTATGTCACTTTTTCTTGTAGTGGCATCCAGCAAGTTTTTTCATTTGAATGACCTATCATCTTCTATTTTTGAATGAAAATATATAGGCCATGTTAAGCTGTTTGTATTTTTAGTCAATAATAATTTAAAAAAGTTTCGAAAAAACCCCGTGCACGGGACTTATAACTAGTAAACAATTATAATTTGTTAATTTCCTCTGATTTCCACATATACCTCTATTCAACGGTTGTTTATAAACTTTTAAAAAAATGGCCTTATCAACATTGGGTAACTGGGAAAAATAAGATGTCAAAAGAGCAATTTTGATGAAAAGTACTCTATATGACTATATGTATCTTTGATTTTTGTTTGTATATAATATTTATAAGAATTGTGTTCATGTTTCGTTTGTATTTAATATTTATAAGCAGACTAACTAAAAAGAAATACACTTATTTATGAAAGAATTAGGTATTAAAATTGTTAACCGGATTTTTTTTGAAAATGATGTGTATCATGTTTAAAGTTCAGCTTACAAATTCAAACTTTCAAAGTGAATTCAAAACATTACATAAGATTAAAAGCACTTGGAACATAAAACTGAAAACACTTGAACATAAATTTAAAACACTTCAACGAGGTTGATTAAGTAGCTAGACCATAAACTTATTCAAGAAAAAGCTTGTGAGCAATCTTGTAGGAAGCATAAGCATCAATACATGCATACTCCACTTGTTCATCATTAAGCACTTGCGCATCCCAGTTGCTCCTGCAAACATGCATCGGCTTCTCCATGTGAAGACTAGCTACATCCCTCGCAAGATGCTTCAACCCCGGCTTCCTAAAATACATATTAGGCCACCTCTTAATAGTCGCTGACCGAATATCAGCACTTCTAGCACAATCCAATCCATACTCATTCTTAAGCTTTTCTACATCCATTTCAACTTCAACTCCAACAAAAATAAACTTTCGGTTCATCAGAAAATTCTTAAGGGATTGCGGGATTACATCCATGTAAAAGAGTTGAAGGATCAGACACTTGGTGTCAATGCATAGTTGAAGAGTTGCTGATTTGTTGCTCATGCCAGAAATCCTATGGGGGCGCCATTCAACGTCTAGACCTACCACCATCTTTGGAACGTTGGCATGAGCCAAGAGAGTTTCATTGACCCATTCAGTAACATCACTAGCTCTTTTGGTCAGTGTTGTCTTGATTGTTTTATTGTCGTAGTTGACATGATACTTGGAGGTTGTTGAGTCATTGCTAACACGAAAAGCCATTGTACTCTTGATTTGGAAGAATATTGCTTAGTGAAGTAGTGATGTACAAAGCTATAGGGAGATGATAATTTATAGTACTTTTGGCAACAAGTTACGAAATGTTTGCAATTCACGAAATAACTGTTTGGATTTTTTATAAGTTTATATTGGGTAGCATTGAGATATGAATTTATGGGTGGTAATAACGAATTTATGTTTCATGACTTTGGCACTTGAACCATGCACGCCGTATCAATTTTCCATGCTATAACGAATTTATTGTTCCGTATAAAACTTTTGTCTTTACCTAAAATAACAAAAATCCTACTTGAACTCAAACTACAAAACATAAGTTAAGATTAATGTAGAACCAAAATTATCTAAAGATCCAATGAACTAATTCTAGCCACTTACTTTTTCATCATAATAAAAAAACTCACTTTTCACATCTTAAAAAATAAATAAATAAATAAATAAAAAATAATAAATAAAAAATCTTGCAAATGGTGAATCGTCAAGTGAAAAAAAAAATACACTATCGCGGCGAGTATTTTTTATCTTTCAGTAGACGGGCACTTCGATATACTTTCGACGAACTTTTTTTTCGAATTTTTTTCAGTTACATCTGGAAAAATCACATGTGATTTTTATCACAAATCATATGTATGTGATTTCATAAATCACATATGATTTTTTCTGGCGTAACTGAAAAAAAAAAATCGCCGAAAGTATATAGAAGTGCCCTCTATAGAAAGATGATTTAATTCTCGTCGCGATAATATGATTCATTTTGCGTAATGATTAATGGTTTGCGATACATTTAATATTTAAAAAAAAAAGGTAAAAGTTTATATATATATATATATATATATATATATATATATATATATATATATATATATATATATATATATATATATATATATATAGGGTGGGGTTATTATAAAAAGGGTCTTATAATAAAAAGTGTAGGAAGGATTGTGGGAGTGACATGTGTATCACAGTTATAAAGTTACTGCATCACGGTTATAAAGTTACTGCATCACGTTTACTGCATCACAATTATGATTTTACTGCATCACGGTTACTGCATTCATTGTTTTAATGTTACTGCATCATGGTTATAAAGAAACTAAATTATCATAAGTTTTATGCATCATATATGTATGTAACTGCATCACAATTAAAATACGATTCTTTTTTAAGTTTTGGTGCATCTTTATTATAAGTTACTGCATCATAGTTAATAGTTTGAGTGCATCAGCTATGTTGCAGTAACTTATAACCTTAATGCACTAAAATTTAAAACTGTGATGCAGTAACTTTTATAATTGTGATGCAGTAACTTTATAACTGTGATGCACTAAAAATTTTTGGCGGGAAAAAAAAAAAAAAAAAAAATTTGCCCCAAAAAAAAATTTTTTTTGGCGGGAAATTTTTTTTTTTTTTTTGCGGGGGGGGGGGGGGGGGGGTGGGTGGGTGGGTGGGTGGGGGGGGGTGGGGGTGGTGACATGTGTCATATGATGTGGCATAGGGGTGACACATGTCGCCCTCACAATCCTTCCTACACTTTTTATTATAAGACCCTTTTTATTTTAACCCAAATCACATGTGATTTTTATCACAAATCATATGTATGTGATTTCATAAATCACATATGATTTTTTCTGGCGTAACTGAAAAAAAAAAAATCGCCGAAAGTATATAGAAGTGCCCTCTATAGAAAGATGATTTAATTCTCGTCGCGATAATATGATTCATTTTGCGTAATGATTAATGGTTTGCGATACATTTAATATTTAAAAAAAAAAGGTAAAAGTTTATATATATATATATATATATATATATATATATATATATATATATATATATATATATATATATATATATATATTGTTTTAATGAAAAAATGGATTATTGGATTTTTAAAAAATGTTAGATCTACACTGAACTTTTCTGAAAAGAACATACCAAAATTAATATCTATCCAAAACCATATTTTAAGTTACCTCTTAAGGGTGATAAACTACTCGTATAATGTTTCTTTAAAGCATTTATTCGTTTCTAAAAGTAAAAGTTTGCATCTCACTTTCAAGATTATATCCTGTCTCGCTTGATTAATGGAAATCTTTACTTTCATTATTATGTTGCATCAAATTCGATACTTTTCTTTCATCTTAAGATTGGTTAGTTTTAATTTCTTCCATGTTAAGATTGCATTCCTCCTTTTGGTTTAGTTTTTGAGACTTTATACAATGTATCATGGTGGTATATCCAAAAATATCTATACCAGAGCTTCCAGACACGTCAGAAATTTTAATGCTTGGTATGCTTTAAATATTTGTACAGAACTCCATTTTGTTATAATAAATAGATAAATTGGCAATAGATCTTTTAAATAGCATTACGTAACCGCCGATACGCAGAAATATGAATAAAACCATATCACTTATTTCTTCGTATAGCTCTCAATGAAATCACAAGAATATAGTCAACAATGGTAAATATGTTGTTCATACATGCCTTTGATTAAGTCGATTCGGGTATGTGTTTTGGTTTTCTTCTCACTGAACGTTTTTGTTGAGAGAAGTTACTATGAGATGAAAATTGGGCAAATACCATATTAAAGTACTATACTTGTCAAGAAAGTCACTTTTGCGTATTGAACAAAATTTTTTCCTCTTTTGGGTACTGAACATTCATTTGAGACACTTTGTGACATTTTTGCCCCTGGATTTCTAATAATTTGAGGGCAAAAACGTCACAAAGTGCCTCAACGAGGCAAGAAAATGAAAGTTCAGTATCCAAAAGAGGAAAAAAAATTGTTCGATACTCAAAATATGTAATAAAATGAAAATAACTTTTTCTACAACATTTTAAAAGTTTCACCATTTTTTTCTTAGAAACTAGACATTCATAGCTTTCCAACCATATATAACACACTATATTTCAGATTGTAGATTAGTCCAGTTAATTCATCAAAGTTGGATTAAATACATAAAATCACATGTGATTTTAACCCCACGTGATCTCAATCACACGTGATTTTAACTACATGTGTTGTTATCACATATGATTAAAGAATTTTTATGAAGAACATGCTACAATATATAATTTGAATACAGCAGGTGAGATGTGGTTAGAAAGCCATAAATGTATGTGTTTTTTATTGCATACAACCGGGAAGGTTTTTGATTTATAAACAAATACTTATGTCAATTTTGGTACAGATCTTTAGTGTTCGAACTTCGATATTAGTGTTAAATCACATGCGATATGTCATGTGAATTTCAATACCGAAAATAAAACATGAAAAAATTTGTCGAATATATATCAAAATGCTCGTCTATAGAAAGATAATTAAACGCTCGTCGTAACGTTATAATTTGTTTTGTATAACGATAAACGATTCACGAGATATTTAAATTAATAAAAGTATGTGCAATTTAATTTTTAATTTGAATATTTATTAATCTCCTCTATTTTCTCAACAGAAAAATAAATGGTTGAGATTTGTCTTATGCGGAAAAAGTTTAGTATATAAAATAACTTTTCTTGAATAAGCATGCCTATAATATATATATATATATATATATATATATATATATATATATATATATATATATATATATTGAATTTAATATAAGATACTATATCTGTAAACTATAACTTAAACATGATACATGTGAATATCTGATACATTGTTAATAGAAATATTGGTAAAAAAAAGGCATCATACTTGTCACTTTTTGTCATTGTATGTAGCGTATTTATTTTTTTATTATTTTTTTTTATTGTAGCACTAACCTTTTTAAACAGTGCCATTGTGTATACCGGTGACCTGTTTGACCTATGCAGCAGGTTGAGTTAACGGTCGTTTATTTTATTATTGCAGCATTAGTCCTTTATACTAACGACCATTTATAAATAACTAAATGAAGCTTGTTAACTTAACGATCATTTATTTTATTATTGCAACGTTAATCCATTACATGTTTTCGTCCGTTTTTACACGTATTTACAAGTTTTCGTTGTTTTCGCACGTTTTCGACCGTTTTTACACGTTTTCATCCGTTTTCTCATGTTTTCATCCGTTTTCACACGTTTTCGTTCGTTTATACACGTTTTCGACCGTTTTTACACGTTTTCGTTCGTTTTCGTCTGTATTTACACGTTTTTGTTCATTTTCGCACGTTTTCGACCATATTTACACACTTTTGACCGTTTTCACACGTTTTCGTCCATTTTCACACGTTTTTTGCACAAAGGAAAACGTACAAAAATTGACAAAAACATGCAAAAAGAAACCAAAACATGTGAAAACGGATAAAAACGTGCGAAAACATGTAAAGACGTACGAAAACGTGTAAAAATGTGCAAAAATGTGTGAAAACAGACGAAAACTTTTGAAAACGGTCGAAAACGTGCGAAAACGATCGAAAACGTGCGAAAACGAACGAAAACGTGTAAATACGTGTTAAAACGGACGGAAACGTGCGAAAAGAGACGAAAACGTGTAAAAAGGGACGAAAACGTGTATAAACGGTCGAAAACGTGCGAAAACGAACGAAAACGTGTAAATACGTGTAAAAACGGACGAAAACGTGCGAAAACGGACGAAAACGTGTAAAAAGGGACGAAAACGTGTAAAAACGGTCGAAAACGTGTGAAAACGGACAAAAACGTGTAACAACGGTAAAAAACGTGCGAAAACGAACGAAAACGTGTAAAAACAGACGAAAACGTGCGAAAAAGGACGAAAACGTGTAAAAACAGACGAAAACGTGTAAAGGACTAACGTTGCAATAATAAAATAAACGATTGTTAAGTTAACAAGCTCCATTTAGTTATTTATAAACGGTCGTTAGTATAAAGGACTAACGCTGCAATAATAAAACAAACGATCGTTAACTCAACCTGCTGCAACAGGTCACACAGGTCACCGACACACACAATGGCACGATTTAAAAAGGTTAGTGCTACAATAAAAAAATGTACGCTACACACAATAACAAAAAGTGGCAAGTATAATGCCTTTTTTTGCCAATATTCCTTGTTAATAACACCAAACTTTGAGATTTTTTATCAAAAAAATCGTGTGACAAAGAGTAAGGTTGTTGAGCCTTTAACTTTCTCATTTTCAATTTCACTATCATTTTGTCTGGTTGGTTTGTTAGCCATTATCTCATAAGAGATATATTCCACTATTCTTTTTAATTTTTATTTATTAGATTTTTACTTATAAATATCTATTCATTTTCTAATAATTATAAAAATGAATTAAGTTAGGGGTTGGCAGTGGTAGCGCGATCACACGGGAAGGGATCCATCTAGCGCAGGAACACCGTCGCCGACCCCTCCATCACGCACGGGATCCATCTTGCACGTGAAACTTTCACGCACAGGAAGGAGCTAAAATGTAACCGTTGGAGTGATTTTTTGAACGTTGGAGAACGGATATTTTTGGGAGTATATATACATAAAACATGGACAATCAAAAAAACATATCCCAAAAAAAAAAAAAAAAAAAAAAAAAAAAAACCCTCAACCATATGGAGCATAAAAGAATTGGTTCGACTATATTCTTAGATGAGCCGTTTGAGTGATCTAACGATAGTAGTCTCGATGTTTTTATTAATGCGATTGAGGAAGATGAGCCATTTTATATTATGAAATTTAGTATTTTAGTATTATGTAATATTATTTTATGCTTTTTAGTAATATTATGTAATGTTTTTTTTTTTAATTTTAATGGAATTTTAGTTTTTTATTTAATTTTAATGGAATTTAAAATAAAATGAAGTGAGTGAAGAGATGTAGTGAGTGATCGTATGCCAAAAAAATATGGGTGAGTGATGAAAAAAGTGAGTGAATTGTGTGGCATAAAAGAATTGGTAGGGAGTGACTGATGAGAGAGATAGTAGGTGATGGGTTGTCAACCTCCTTATAAGAGCATCCACAATGCTTCTACCTCCGAATGACTTTTTAGTATTGCCACATCATTTTCTCATTAATTCAAAAGCTTTTTACAATAAATGAAAATAAAAAATAGCACCAAGTCTTTGTCTCAAACAGGCCCGGCCCTGGCTATGGGCAGTACGGGCGACGGCCCAGGGCATCCAACAATCAGAGGGCATCATTTTTTATGGTGTCGTGTATAAGTTTTATTTATGCTCTCGTGATAGTCAGCCTGTGTTTCTTGTTTCTCATCCATGGAAAAATATGAAATGAAGAAGAAGATAGAAGAAGAGTGAGAGAGAGAAACAATTAAAAAAAAAATTAGTAGCTTTTTTCTAAAAGATAATTTATCACAGAGTACTTGTTTTGTCTTTTTATATTTACATTTTGATTGGCACTAATATTCAAAATGTTAATTTTCCACCTCATACTTTCATTTCTAGTTTTCGTATCATTTTTAAAGATAAATCTTACTAGTATTACGGAACTCAATGTAATGCACGAGAAACACAAAAACTATATTGAAAGTTGCCAATATTAAACTGTATTCACACAATAGCCTCAACTAGATATTTGACATTTACTTCATCCGTCTCAAAATTATAATATATATTTTCTCTTTTTATGTTTCAAAATAATTATCCATATTATATTTTAAGTAATAAAAAAATTAATAGAGAATATTTTATTTGATTGGTTGAAAATTTTAGTGGTCTCACTTTTATTAAAGTGTATTATTGTCTCATAACAAAAATTTTAGGATGAAAAGAGTAGTTTTTACAATTTTTATCTTTTTAGTTTCATTTTTATTTATTTCATATACTTTATTTTGTACATGTAAAATACTTGATTTTAGTTCCAAGTTCGTAAAAGTGTTTGACAAATAATTTTAATCGAAGTGTTGGTCGTATAGATATGTGATAACGTGTTAACTCAGAGTGGTTTGTGCATAATACATCTTTTAGTTTATATCCAAGTAATAATAAGGATTTGATAAATATATACAACATATTAAAAGCCAATAATTATTAGATTAAGTAAAGTTAATCAAAAAAACTTGTCCAGGTTTGATTGACTTGATATTAGGGCCTTGTTTAAAGGTTGTATGAAGATAGCGCAATGTTTGTTTACAATACCTTGTACTCATTTTTCAATAGTCACGGTTAGGGCATCAAAAAGTTGTTTCGCCCAGGGTAGCAAAATGTTCAGGACCGGCCCTGGTCTCAAAGACTTGTAATCTACCAATAGTAACATCAAATTTAAAGGAGATGGAAAGAGCATTAAAGTTGGCCAATTTACGCATGGGCATCCTTTTTTTCAAGTGTAAAATCGAAATAAAGTAGCTTTTTATCTCATAATGTTGTGGAAAATAAGGAACTAAAAAATCATTTCATTGGTCTAAATTTTATATCATTAAAAAAAAGTTGGCTAAAGTCATTAGTCAACAAACGAAACTATTCCACTTGTGTCTTTTCCTATCCCGAGGAAAATTCAATTGCATACCCTTATTTTTGTACATAACAATGGACAAATCCCCACCTTCCATCCTTTTTTATCTAATGGCCTAGATTAATCTAAGATTTAATATGTTTAACATTAATACTCCCAACTATATAAAGCCCCTTCTTTTCTTTTTCTTTTTTCATTCGCTTTATTTTTTACAAACACTTCATGTGTGTTTTCTCTGCTCATTCCTTCCATTCATAAATCAGTTATATTACCATTCCGATCATCATCACCATCACTATTCCGATCACCATCACTGTTCCGATCATCATCTCATCATCACCATCAATGTTCCGATCACCACTCCGATTACCATCACTGTTCCGATCAACAGTTACCGTGTCTTTCATCATCACCGTTCCGATCACCATCCCCAGCACCACTCCGATCACCATCACCGATCCGATCATTATCATCATTTTTTATGGCTTCTTTTGATCTGAAATAAGTGTTTGTTTCGAAAGAAGATTTGATTGATATTGTTGCGGTTGATAATGTTGTTGAATCAGTTGATAATTATGTGAATCAAGTTGTTAACATTTCTTCTTATCAAGCTGCACACCAAGTGTTTGATGAAATGTGTAAGTAAAAAATATTTGATAATTTTGTTATCTGCTTTTGTAATTTTGCTTATTAATTAAGTTGTTAGTTTAATTTATGTTTTTAACTGCATTTGAATGCTATTTTTGTGTCAAATTGTGGTTTTGAATCTGCTCGGTAGCATACGTTTAGTATCACTAGTGATATTTGAAGTTGATGATTATAAACTGGTTTAGTATCACCAGTGATATATGTTTAGTATCACCAGTGATAATTGTTAGTCTATTTATTTATAAGTTGTTTATGTTAAGATGTTTAATTTTCTTATATAATATTTTTGACATTTTGATGAGGATGAAAATATAAGTTTGTGGTGATAAGCTGTGAGTATAAGTTACTGATAAGTTATTAATTATAGTGTAATGTTGCTTATTATTTATTAATTAAGGTGTATCTTATAGTGTTTTGAAGTCTTTTCTGTGGTGCTCTATTTAAATGCTTGCACGGCTACCAAAAAAGCTTATGGAGTTCTTGGCATTTTTCGTGTTGTTTCTGAGTTTAATGCTGAGTATGTAATGAAGATCATTATTGGTTTTTATATGTTTGACATATGTGTAGTATCACCAGTGATATGCTTGATATATGTGTAGTATCACCAGTGATATACTTGATATATGTGTAGTATCACCAGTGATATGTTTGATATATGTGTAGTATTGTTGGAATTATTAAATCATGACATTCATATAAATAAACCAAGTACATCAAAGTGAGCATAACGGAAGCAATTATAACAAGATCGAATAACATGTAATTAATTAATAAATAATTAAATAGTAAACATACTTTTGTGATTCTAGCCCGAACAAGAATCAAAAGCAATCTTCCAGAACAAGAACCCTAATTAGGGTTTATAAGGATTACAAGAATTACCCCTTACCTCGTTTGTAATTCAATCCAAGAATCAAACAATAGTGTGTCTAATTCACGTTCCTGTACACACATACTAATTCAAGAAAAAGTTTATGCAAGTAATAAACACAAAACTATTTTTGATCAATGAAAATCGAAACCCTTAGGGTTTGTCTTGATGGATCGACCAAAGGAAAAGAGAGGAGAGAAAAACACCAAGATGTGTGTGTACAAGTTATGAGAAAAACATGTATCTTGGGTTTGCTTATATACTATACAAAACTTGGAGCTCAAGGCACATAAGGAGGTGATTCCCCCCCTATGCCGATCGGCCATGGATCCCCAAAGGGGTTTCCGGAACCTTCTCTTGTTTCCAAATTTTGCCTAGTATTACTTTCCTAATTTTCGTTTAATAAATAATTAGTCATTAATCATTAAATACTAATTACTATTATTTATTTTGTGTTTAATAATTAATTATAACATTTTATAAATAATTATTACCTTTTCTCTTCATACGTATTGTGTGCAATCCCGTGATCTCAAGTTCGATCCTAACACACGACTATTATTATTTTGTCTATAAAACCAACAGCTCCCACTTAGACATATCATATTAGTGTGATCACATCGGTTAGCGTCTTGCAACACGCCGATGCCTCTAGTACAACTTGAGTAAGGCTCCTAGAAAACCTTTTAATGATTTCTCATTATTATTATCCCTTTGTTTCTAATACCATGTTAAATAAGGATATGGATCTAGGTCATTCCTTAATTAACCATTCTGTTTCTCGTTGTTAGAAATTGACAAGATTACCAAATCTTCTGAACCTTTCAGGAAAGACCTTGGGCGTGGCCACGCAAACACCTTGACAACCCTACGAGGGGCCCAGCAGTATTAAACTCCAAAAATTAATTTGAAGGAACAAATTCTTTATTGATTACAAGCAAAACACACAAACTTTGTAACACTTCCGAAAACAACCCTTATGACTACCAGTTACGTATAGCGTTAAGTTGTTCCACAAAAATGTACTACATTCATGACCGTTATCTTGTATCTCAAGTCTAAGGATAACTTCTTATGATTTACTTAATGACAAGATCCATAAAGTAACATCATATAGTTGGGATAAGTCCTATATTCAGTATCATCGAATATCGTCTGAAATGGCATGACTACGCATCAATATACTTTAAGTATATTATACTAACTTCAGATTTGTCTTAATTTAATAATATTCCCATATTATTAACTGACAACGGACACTTTAGAATAACTTCTTATTCATGGATTTAAACATGCAAAAATAGGACAACAATAATTAACAATAGAAATAAACATACCAACATACTTTATTTTATTAAAATAATAATTGTTTACAATATCCTTTATCCAAATACTAATCACAGTTATGCATGAAACTATTAGCTAATTTAAGTCTAATTCCATTGGCCAATTCATTAAGCTTCTCTTTCGCCAAAGCCTTAGTGAACGGATCAGCTAAGTTATCATCTGTGTGAACTTTCAGCAGATTTATTTCACCTTCGTTAACCTTTTCACGAACAAAGTGATACTTCCGTAGAAAATGTCTAGTGCCTCTCATGACTCCAGGTTCATTGGCAAATATGATTGCAGCAGAATTGTCACAATACATATTAATAGGTAATTCAATTGAAGGCATAACACCAAGCCCTGAAACGAATTTCCTAATCCAAACAGCCTCCATAGCAGCTTCTGAAGCAGCAATGTATTCAGCTTCTGTTGCAGACATCGCAATTGTACTCTGCTTCTTGCTCCTCCAGTCTACAGCTCCTCCATTAATAACAAAGACATAACCCGTCTGAGACTTCGAATCATCTTTATTACTTTAAAAGGATGCATCGCAGAAACCTGTAACACAAAGTTCTGCAGATGGATCTCCACCATATACCAAAAACATATCTTTTGTATTCCTCAAATACTTAAGCATATGCTTAACAGCAATCCAATGTTTTTCACCTGGATTTTGTTGAAATTGACTGGTAATATTTTGAGCAAACGCCACATCTGGCCTTGTGCACTTAACCGCATACATAATAGATCCTACAGCCGAAGCATAAGGAACTTTACTCATGCGAGCCACCTCAGCAGGTGTTGAAGCACAAAACTCATTACATAAGCCATGTTTTACTTCCATCGGCAAATATCCTTTCTTGGAATTTTGCATATTGAATCTTTTCAATATTTTGTCAATGTAAGCACTTTGACTTAATCCAATTAACCGCCTTGATCTATCTCTATAGATTTTGATTCCTAGAATGTATGCAGCTTCTCCTAAATCTTTCATAGAAAAGCACTTTCCAAGATATGCCTTAACCTTTTGCAAACTTGGAATGTCTTTTCCCATGATCAATATGTCATCAACATATAAAATTAGGAAAATTACATTATCACTCCCACTAGCTTTGTGATACACACATGGCTTATCAAGATTTTGAGTGAATCCAAACTTTTTGATCTCAGCATCAAACCTCTTGTTCCATTGTCGTGATGCTTGCTTTAATCCATAAATGGACCTTTTAAGCTTGCATACACGATTTGGAAATTCCGGATTTTCAAACCCTTCTGGTTGTGCCATATAGATGTCTTCATCTAGATGACCATTTAAGAAAGCGGTTTTCACATCCATTTGCCAAATCTCATAGTCATAGTACGCTGCTATAGATATGAGAATCCTTATAGCTTTTATGTCTGCTACAGGAGAAAAAGTCTCCTCGTAATCAATTCCAAAAGTTTGAGTAAAACCTTTAGCAACTAGACGAGCCTTATAAATGTGTACATATCCATCCATGTCAGTCTTAATTTTGTAGAGCCACTTACTCCCAACTACCTTGGCACCAGGAGGTAAGTCAACTTCTTCCCAGACTTCATTATCATGCATGGATTGTATTTCCCCATTCATAGCAGCTTTCCACTTAACCTTATCAGGGTTATTAATGGCAGCTCTATAACTAGTAGGTTCATTAAGATCCCCTAGTGTATGCTCATCGACCTCTACATTAAGATATAGACGGTCAGGAGCTTTCACAGATCTTGAAGATCTGCGAATGGGAATTACTTCAACTTCCGGTGGAGGACCCAGACTTTCCGGTTCTATAGGAAGTGTGCTAGTGTATTCTGAAGGTAATGCATTATTTAGATCATCTTCAAGATCATATACGCTCCCACTGATTTCTTGAGTCACAAAATCACTTTCAAGAAAATCACCATATCTAGCAACAAACACTTTGTTCTCAGGTGGGTAGTAAAAGTAGTAACCCATTGTTTCCTTTGGGTATCCTACAAAAATGCATTTTACAGATCTTTGTTGGAGTTTATCTTGTGAGTCACGTTTAACATACGCCTCACAACCCCAGACCTTCAAATAAGACAAGTTCAGAGCTTTTCCAGTCCATATCTCATATGGTGTCTTATCAACCTTCTTGGTGGGAACCATATTCAAAATACGAACAGCTGATTCAAGAGCATAATCCCAAAAAGACAAAGGAAGATTAGTAAGATTATACATTGATCGAACCATGTCCAACAATGTACGATTCCTTCTCTCAGATACACCATTTTGTTGTGGAGTATATGGAGATGTGAGATTCTGGACAATTCCATTCTCAGTTAAGAAATCTTTAAAATCTTGACTAAGGTATTCACCACCTCGATCAGAACGAAGAGCTTTAATCTTCTTTCCCAATTGCAATTCTACTTCTGCTTTGAAATCTTTAAATGTTTCAAACACCTCATGTTTATGCTTAAGTAAATAAACATAACCATAACGGCTGAAATCATCTGTAAAAGTTAAGAAGTAAACAGCACCTCTCCTTGACACATGTCTAAGTGGTCCACATACATCCGTATGTATCAAACCAAGTAGATCTGAAGCTCTTTCCATATTATTATGAAAAGGTTTCTTCGTCATCTTCCCAGAAATACAAGATTCGCATTTATCAAATGACTCATCATTGATATTATTCAAAAGCCCTTCACGTTGCAGCTTTTGCGTGTGAGTCTTTCCTATATGGGCAAGTCTACAGTGCCAAAGGTAAGACAAATTCAAGTCATACTTCATTCTCTTACTTATGTTGTACATCGAATTATTACTATTGTTGGAAGTCATACAATTATTCATATCAATTTCAAACACACCATTCACAGCAACAACATTAAAATAAAATACACCATTTAAAGAAACAGAAATTTTATTGCCATCAATAGTATGAGAAAAACCAAGATCCAACAAACATGAAAAGGAAACAACACCTCTAATTATAGAAGGTGCATAATGACAATTGTTTAAACAAAGTACTAAACCCAAAGGTAAAACTAAATCAAGCATTCCTATGGCTTCAACTGCTGCTTGTGCTCCATTTCCCACATGCAGAAATTGCTCCCCATAAGCAAGTCTCCTTTCCTCTCTAAACCCCTGTAGTGTATTACAAATATTAATACCACATCCAGTATCATATACCCAGGAATTTAATTTACGAGATAAAGTAAATAATTCAATGACAAATAAGTTACCTGAAGTGCTGGCGCCCATGTGCCCAGTCTTCTTAACCTTATTGTTTCGCAAGTCATCGAGATAAAGAGGACAATTCCTCTTCCAGTGGCCCATCACCTTGCAGTAATGGCATCCTTGATCCTTCTTTGGATTATTCTTCACAGGAGGGTTCTTCTTACGTTGAGGTGGTTGATAAGCCATAACCTGCTTATTCTTATCAGCCTTCTTCTTTCCTTTACCCTTCTTCTTGTTCGCATTTGGCTTGTTAATTCTACCCCTTGAATAGCAAGTACTTGGGGCGTAGGAGCCTTTGGTGTTAACCCTTTCTCATAATCAATGAGCAGTGCGTGCAATTCACTTACTGTCTTCCCCACGCAATGCATATTGAAGTTCCTCACAAAACCACTAAAATCCTTGTTAAGGGATCTATTGATTAAGTTCACAGCCATATCATTGTCATAGGGTTTCTTAAGTGTTTGTAGTTGATCCATGAAACTTTTCATCTTCAACACATGAGCACTCACAGGTTCACCATCACCCTGCTTACAACCATGTAGAGCCTCCATCAAATCGTAAATACCTACATTTGATGGTTTCTCATACAGTTTCTTGAGTTCATCAATCATGTTCATGGGGAAATACTCTTCAAACTGCCTTTGAAGAGGTGTGGACATCGACCCTAACATCATTGCGGCCACATCAATATGTTCCTTACAATCAAGATTCCATTTAGCCTTAGCAGCATCAATAGCTGCATCGCCTTCAGGTTCTGCAGGACAAGGCGTTTTCAAGATTTCAAGTTGACCAGTCACTCGCAGGATAATCCTAAGTGAACGATACCAATCATTGAAATTCTCTGAGCCAGTCAATTTTTCTCGTTCAAAATAAGTTTTGAACACAGAACGAAAGTTGGTGTTATCAGTTTGAGCCATTTCTACAGATAAAGAAAGTTCAAAACATTAGTATTTTTGATAATACAATTTTTCAAGAAAATTAAAATACCCAAGGAAATCATATCCATAGAATAATCTTGAAAACTAGGATCCTCCATAAACATAGTTTCATCACATCAGTTGATCTGCTAGTAATAAAAGTATAATATGAGGTACCTTGTCATACAAGTAATTGGCATAACATTTGTCCAATTCCTAGATATATGGGATTTACAATCACAAAACATTTGTATTGTAAGCATGTTTAGTCCCCATATTAATGCCTTGAGTCCAAGATCTCACTTACTACTCAATTTAAGTCTTCTAACTTAAAAACTGTAAACTCACAAATCCATCACATCAGTTGATCTGCTAGCAATGAATTCATGAAATTTACCTCTCCATTGCAATCTCGCCAAGTTCTCACATGACGTAAATTACAACTTAAAGTGTTCTTAATTAGATGGCATTCGACTTAATTTTATAAGGGTATTAATATTTTGATGTGATCAAAATAATGTATGAAGAAGCATGCATACAACTTCATAACATTGGTTTTACAAAACATTTTTATTACCAATTTGCTAAGAGTAAAATAACAAAGTTTTGATTGAGGTATCGGGCTCACCAATTAAAGAATTACCATCAATTATCGTCCACTATATCGTACTTTTGCATAAGCCCGAAAGCTTAGTGTTTCGGATAATCATTGTGGAATTGTGGATAATTCACCCTTAAGATGACAGTGTACATGTAATGGTTGTCTCTCTAAGGCCACAATTTAATGTGTTGCCATCCTTATACCCATCTTATAGTGTGTAAACTTCGGTCGAGCCTATTTAACCATTACGTACAAAAACATCAATCAACCAATCCTTTGAAATTTAAACTCTTAAAACCAAAACAATTTCGCCATTATTTAGTCCGTATTATTTTTCTATTCAAAAATTACCCTTTTCGTTTATAAACATGTCTAACACAATTAATAAACAAAAACAAGTAATATACAATAAAAAATAAACAACTAAATAAACAAATATACATAATCATAACAATTAAATATGTATAAAACATGTAGCCACATGCAAATCTTATTCAATAGTCCTATTAATAATCAAATCTAGGTGTATAACGTATTAATTCAATTGAGGCTTTCTTCTTCTAGGAAAAAGAGCCACATACATCGATAAATCGATTGCGTAAGCCAAAATTAAATAAATACCACATAGCACATAATTGATTACTTAATATTGGAGTATTCCCCAATTCGACATCTATTAATAAATTTACATGTTTCGATATAACTTAACCATTAATTCATATAAACAATTTAAATTATAACACAATATAAAAATCCATGCAAATATGCACTTTTTCATGGATTTAGCTTAACAATTAACATATTGCACCAAGATCGTTTACTAAAACGCATAACAATAACATGACATCTTAGGGTTTCAAATCATATTAAAAAATTAAAAACCAAAACCCTAAAAACCCTAATTAGGTCAATCGACCCATAAAAATTTTAGGGTTAGGAATCTAACAAATAAACCCTAAAACATGTAACTAAACGAATCAAGATCCAATTTTTAAGCGTTTTGATAATTAATTACACATTATAACCTGGCTCTGATACCACTGTTGGAATTATTATATCATGACATTCATATAAATAAACCAAGTACATCAAAGTGAGCATAGCGGAAACAATTATAACAAGATCGAATAACATGTAATTAATTAATCAATAATTAAATAGTAAACATACCTTTGTGATTCTAGCCCGAACAAGAATCAAAAGCAATCTTCCGGAACAAGAACCCTAATTAGGGTTTATAAGGATTACAAGAATTACCCCTTACCTCTTTTGTAATTCAATCCAAGAATCAAACAATAGTGTGTCTGATTCACGTTCTTGTACACACGTACTAATTCAAGAAAAAGTTTATGCAAGTAATAAACACAAAACTATTTTTGATCAATGAAAATCGAAACCCTTAGGGTTTGTTTTGATGGATCGACCAAAGGAAAAGAGAGGAGAGAAAAACACCAAGATGTGTGTGTACAAGTTATGAGAAAAACATGTATCTTGGGTTTGCTTATATACTATACGAAACTTGGAGCTCAAGGCACATAAGGAGGTGATTCCCCCCCCCCCCTATGCCGATCGGCTTTGGATCCCCAAAGGGGTTTCCGGAACCTTCTCTTGTTTCCAAATTTTGCCTAGTATTACTTTCCTAATCTTCGTTTAATAAATAATTAGTCATTAATCATTAAATACTAATTACTATTATTTATTTTGTGTTTAATAATTAATTATAACATTTTATAAATAATTATTACTTTTTCTCTTCATACGTATTGTGTGCAATCCCGTGATCTCAAGTTCGATCCTAACACACGACTATTATTATTTTGTCTATAAAACCAACAAGTATCACCAGTGATATATTTGATAATCTGTTTCTGATAAGCTGTCTATGATATTGGACTACTTTTGTAGACAACCTGAGAGAGCTAAAGTCAAAAGTTGAGACTGATTTGCCAAGTCTTCCACCCCGAAAAGTTTTTGATATTGTTCAAGATTTTATGGGTATAAAGAATCCTCCTAAAGGACATAAGAATGACCGTATTAAGGGTGGACGTGAGAAAGCTATCGAGAAAAGTAAGAACCAAAAGAAGGGTTGTAATATTTGTAGTTTAATTGATCATAATAGACATACTTGTCCAAACAAGCGAAAAGTTTCAAATGTCAATTGGGCGGTGGTGTAGTTGAAAGTGTAGGCGGTTTCTCAGTCGCTGCAATTGAAGTATTAGTTTGTTGATTGATTGATTTTTTTTTACTGAATTGTTAGGTTTATTTAATAGCATTGCTAATTTTATCTTGGACTTGTATATCATTTGTGATACTATTATGTTTTTTTTTTCTCTGAATTTTTAGGTTTACTCAATAGCACTAGTAAAATAAAGCTTAACAAGTAAACAAAAAAACCTATAAAATATACAAAATTTCACAAGTGATAATACAAATATCACTAGTGATAATACACATATACAGTTCAACTTCAAATATCACTGGTGATACTACATCTATGACACTTTTCACTTTTCATATTACCATATTAAAATAAATACCACTCAAAACTTTATCAAACAAATATTCACAAATCAAGATGGATTAAAAAATTGCTCACTATGGTCCATTTCTGTGAGTTTGAATCTCTTGTGAGAAATAATATGATTCAGTCAAACTAAATATGTACTATTGACTTCCAACTTGTCAACTATACACATTTATTTATAACTGTATAGATTAAAACATAACAACGCAACTGTTTTCATCAACTTGTTTTATTTACTTTGTTCTTCAACAATCGTCCTCTTCATTGGTTCATCAACCAACACCTTCATTTTATTCCCAGATGCTTTCAAAAGAACTTTTGATATCACATGTGATATCACAGGTGATACCACCTGTGATATCACAGGTGATATCAAGTGATATCACAGATGATATCACTGGTGATATCACATGTGTGTCAGATTTCTTCTATTTGTTGAATCAATTGTGGTGATGGAGGAACTTGTGATATCACAAGTGTTTAAGCTTTTTCAATTTGGTTGTGGAGATGTTGTGCTTTTTTCAATGACAATTGCACTTGTAGTTGATTCTTTTCGTTTGATGAGGCTGTTTTTTGCACAGGTCTCATACAAATCTGCATCAAAATATTTTCATAATTTTTGTTAGTGTACGAATAGTTCATTTGATTTCAATATCATATGTCAAACAAATAACTATTTGTTTTCAAATAACAATAGATATTCTACCAATCAACAATAATTTAACTTTTATATCACATGTAATACACTACCAGTTAATATTGTTTTCAAATACAGCGGTAAAACCTTTTGAAACATGCACAATCATTAAACGTACAAATCCACCACAAATCAAACAGAAGCATCACAACATATCTTTTGTTCTGTTAAACCTAACTTTTAATCTCTCATATTATCACATAAATCATCACAACATCACAAATTATCGAAAATTAACTAGTAAAACGCACTAATAATGATTCTATAACAGTAAAAACTAAAGTATTCGTTGTTTTAGATGTCGATTGTTTCATTTTCTGTGTGCTTCATATGATTTGCACGGTTAAGTCAAATACAAATATCACTAGTGATAATACACATGTACTGTTCAACTTCAAATATCACTGGTGATACACACGTATATAGTTCAACTTCAAATATCACTGGTGATACACACGTATACAGTTCAACTTCAAATATCACTGGTGATACTTTTCAGTCACACATTTCATCAAACACTTGGTGTGCATCCATGTATACAAAGTTTTTTTTTTACTCAGAAACTCAACCAAATGTAAACACTAAAAAACACAACTAATAAAACAACTAAATAATTAGTCAGAAGCATCATACCTTCATCCCGAGATTCAGTAGGTTCATTTTGAACCGGTTTTTTCGTGGATCTGCTTGTGCACTCGATGATTCTTCAATTTTTGTGTTTTATTGATGATTTGAACGGTTAAAAAGTGGTTATTTTTTATTTGTTATGGTGGTTTTTGATGATGGTTAGAGAGAGAAAGTTGGTTTTTTATAATATCTGATGTATGTAAAGTGAGAGGTATGGGGTGGGGTTGGTGAGTTGGCAAAAATGGTCCCTCCGTGTTTTTTATGTTTTTTTTTAAATGGAGGCTTCTGATTGGTCCATTGGTATGTGAGTATTTTTGAGTTTGCAAAATAAAACGCCTCTTCCTATCCCATTCACACTTTATTTCTTATTTTTCTTTCAACTTTGTTATCTATAAAGTTTTGTTGGTTAAAACAACTACAATATTTTATTTTAACTATAAATACATTTCAAAGTAAGTTGAATTTTATAAATATGAATTTGTATTTGGTATTGACTTTCCAATAACATATGAGGAAGCAAAAAAAAAGACAGGCTGGTTTATGTTTTCTTCCAAAATCTTATTTATTGCTTTAGTTTTTTCCTATCATTTGGTGTATTGCTTTTTATGTAAAAACATGATTGGAAATTAATTTTGAATGGTTATCATATATTTCTTTAATGGAAATGGAATATTTTTAGTTACTTTCTATTATTGTTAATCCTCTAAGACATTGTTATCTTTTTCCATGTGATAATGGGAAATGTGAATCTTTTATTTATTATCATCAAAATAGTCAAGACAATTTATTAATGATGACTTCTTAGGGGGTTGGCAATGGGTGCGGGGAGGCACGGGACGGGGTGTTTCCCGTGCGGGAACACCGCCGCCGTTCCATGTTTACCGCACGGTGAGGTGTTTTTGCGGGTAGATTTACCGCATGTTGGAGCCTTCAATTTTGGACCGTCGGGGCTTTAAATGAGTAGTTGATGGTTTTTGATATGAAAAAGAAATATATGGAGAAAAAATAGATCTGAACATTTTTTAGATGCAGGTAGTAGATGATTGATGAAGAAGACAAAAATATATGTAGACACGTGACTGGTAAAAACAAAAGTCTTCTTTGCAATAATGTAGTGTATATAATTGTTATTTCATTAAATAGGTTATATTATACCAATATACTAAGAACCGGGATTGCTAACCCATTGTGTTTTGGCAACCCGGCCCATAAAAGACCCAAAGGGAATTTGGTACCTTACCTTATGACCCGAACTGTAGACACCCACTCACACACACACTCTCTTTTTGTGATCCGCCTCCGATGAACCATGCACCGGCGACTGGCTCCGACCCGACAAACATTCGGGGATCTACAGTGTTTTGTGAGGATGTTTACTGTTGAATGAACAGTAGAGGAAATATTTTATTCCTTTTGTGGTCTTGGATTAGCCATTTGTTCCTCCAACAGTTGTGGAAACATTCCTAGCCACATTTTTTGAGGTTAGTTGGTTTATATCATCTACCCTTTGGTTAGATCTGCCGATTTATCATAAAAAAAAGGCTTTACGTTTCTTTCAGATTGTCTATTGTATGTGTGAATTTTTGATCGCCTTTTATGCCTTTTTTTTTGTGTGTAATTGTGTAACTGATTTGTAGTCGATACATGTTGCAAATACCCTTCTTATTGTGTTTTCCCCCTATTTTTTTGTGTTCGTTAATTTCTGCTGTTAGGTTTAATGTTTGCCTTTGCTGAATTCTTATTATGGTTATTGTGGTGGTTTATGCAAGTAACTTAGGATTGTTGTTTTAGGATTGCGACCTTAGACAACTGTAGATAACAAATGTCTGAAGCAGGACCACAAAAAAAAAATTGATTGTCCGTTTTGTGATTCATGTGTGATTTTTTGTTTTTTTGATAATGGGTATAACTAAAATTAGGGTTATGTTTTAATTTACGTTCTTTGTTACTTTTAAGGGTTTTTTTCCAGCTTTATGTATATGGATTTTTTAAATTTTTTTTATATGGATTTGTTAAATTTTTTTCCCAGCTTTATGTGGATTTTATACTTTTATAACTAAAAACTTTTTATACTTTTTCAAAGTGTGTATGACAATGGGTATAACTAAAAAGTTTTTATACTTTTTTTTTTAGTTCCTAATTTATTGAAATCCTGTGAAGATGATACGGTGTGTATTTTATTTGCAGCCATAGGACGGCAACACATTCCATATTTGTGTTTGCAACCATGGTGACCTAGGCTTAGCTGTTTTCGTTCGCACCACATATGTGTGCAAACATGGTTACCTAAGCTTTGTTTGTCTTGGTAAGTGTAATTTTCCGGAAAAGCGTAGCTTGGCGGGGTGACCATATGGTTGCAGCCATGGCATTTTACGGGTACCGCTTCCATTGTCACTGATATGAGCCTGCTTAAAATTGACGAGTTTTTCGAGTTAGTTCTTATTTATATTTATGATATCTGATTAAAATTGATTATGCATGATCATGCCTGAAGCATCAGGCTTTGGGCGTCTCATTAACATTACGTTTCCAGGGCGATGATGAATGTTTCTGCAAATAAACTCTTCCATGAGTGTGGCTGACACATTCCCATATCTTGGCAGGGTAACCACGAACGGTACGTGGGTGCAGCCATTGTGGGTGTGTCAAGTCGCCCAAGGAAAGGCAGATCTGAGCCTCACTTTCCACTAACTCATGTGGAATTTTTAAATATGACCATTACGGCAATGATGATCACCAAGTTTTGCTTGACTCCTTATTTTGGCGTGCAACCACACTAGAGATGTGGCTGCAGCCATGCTGTGAGTTTTATAGTGGTGGTGAATTTCTATATCTGAGCCTATGCATTGCGGCAAAAAAAACATCGAAACACTTTTGAATAAGCTTCTGTGATATCCCAAAAAAGAATGGCACAAACATCTTCAAAAAATTCGGCAACATAGTTGATACATGAGAACTTATCAGTTGACATTTGTAGGTTATAATTGATATAGATGTATCGACTTTTGAGCATATCACTACAAGCTTAATGATTATAATGACAATGATAGTTAGTCTGATTATCATGAGCATGAGAACATATCAGTTGACATTTGTGGGTTATAATTGATCTGACGGGCCTATTGACAGACATAGTCGATACATGTTGCAACATTTTTTGTTATTGAAAACTCAGGTATCCTGAAATTCCTTACTTTTGGTCTTTAAAGTTACTTATTTTTTCCTTTTTTACTTACCCTCACGTTCTAAAATATTCAGTTGCTTGAAAATTTTGTAGGTTTCCTAATACAAGAGTGCAATGATAGAGTTTATGGAAAAAATGATTGGATTGCAAAAGTCATGCACCTATGTGCTCCTGATTCCGTCGAATGAGTGAGCATCTAATCTCTTTCTTCTTATTTATTTTTTGTTGTTAAAATACGGTGTCTGGATGCGTGTTTTTGATAACATTTCTATAATGTTAGATTATAAATTACATTAAAATCATTAAATTTAGGGTAGATGTTTGGATACTTAGATGTGTTTATGTTAATCTAAGTGAGTTGTTCCATGCTCTTTAGCACACATACGAGGGTAAGTGGTTATGACTCTTTCATCATTTCGTGCTGATGGATGCCGTGGTATCTAACTATATGAAAATATAATACTGAATAATCAGAATTAGACAGTCATCTGTAATAAAAAAAATTCAATAATTATCTGTTTAAATATGAGCAAATAAGCAATCCCAAACACTCTATAAAAAAATGCTTTAAACAGTAATCACAAGGATTTTTGTCGTCATTGTCTATTAATTTTTAATTGACTTAACTGATGCTACACTATTCGTTAGTTATCATAACATATAATGTTACTGCAGGTAAGTGCGTACATGTCGTATTGCAAGTTGAGGTTTCTGT
>CM060697.1:1503936-1588936 GCA_030686995.1 Artemisia argyi
CCAGGCCCAGGCTCACAGGTTGCCTGAAACATGTTTTTGGTAAAGGTTTTCCAGAAAGATGTTTGTTTTGGGGTTTGGATTTTGTGGTGCTCATGCATGTTGCCTGTTTGTTATGAAAATAGGAAAGTAAATAGGGCCCCATACCTGGGTTGCAGTTTGGTTGTTCAACAGTTTTGGTATGATCTATTGGGAGTTATGGACTATGTATTTGCTTATAGCTGGTTAGCTATCTTTGAGGAATACGAGAATTGGTTAAAGATTGAAAATAATTCAATCAGTGGAAAGATTGGAAGAGCTTAATGAGTTAATGTAGGACATAATTGATTTCTGACCATCGAGATTTGGCAGACATGTTTCTATGACTATATGTCGCATTTAAGCTGTACGTTTTGACCTGTATGAATGATTTCTACATAGGGAGCCATGATCATAAGCAAAATCAGGCCTAACTAGAACCCAATACTAGACTAATTTAGCTTTAATAAGATTGGACTTATTGGGATGGGTTTCGCTAGGACCAGTTAGGCCTAATAAAATTTTGATTTAATATCATAACTTCAACTATTTAGCTACTTATTTAAATTTATTTTCATTACTGTGTTTTATTAGCTCATCAAGAGACGTTACATTTAGGGTACCTAAACTTTCACATTGCTTAAATAAAACATATACGTATCATCATAAAAGTTACAATAACAAATTGGGCAATATCAGGCCTAACTAGAACCCAATGCTAGACTAATTTAGCTTAAAAGATTGGACTTATTGGAATGGGTTTCGCTAGGACCAGTTAGGCCTAAACCAGTTGATCTTATTATTATTTTTTTAAAAACAAATTTACTTATGTTCTTTGTAGCTAACTTTTGTTCTTAGGATTAAGGGTGTCAAATGGGTCAACCCGACCCGACCCGACCCGAACCCGACCCGAACCCGATAAGGTCTTATAGGGTCGGGTTGATTCGGGTCAAACTAGGCTTATCGGGTTTATCGGGTCAACCCGATAAACCCAATAGTCTAATAGGGCCGGGTTAGGGTTTTATTAATTTCGTTATCGGGTTATCGGGTTGACCCGATAAACCCGATAAGCCATAATGACCTTTTAAAAAATCTATCCTTTTTGAACTAATTCCATCTTTTCATAGTCTGTTAAGTCACAATTTTAAATATGTAAGCTTGCTACACGAAATATGATGAAAATGCATCTTTAAATTTGGTCATGGTACATTGCAATTTGCAAATTTACATCAGTGGTTGCTCTTCTCATTCTTTTAGTTTTGCTATCAGTTTTCATTCTTATAAATTGTCATTTTAGTTACAGTGCAACATACACTAAAACCTTCAGTTCACATAAAACTAGTTTTATTCTTATAACAAGGATAACTTGATGTATATATAACATCATGCATGCGTATATTTGTTGGTCTTCTCACACTGAAACGACAAGTAACTAATGCTTATTTTTTATAATGGTGTAATTTATTTACATTTTGCATATCATTTATGTTCGATGCATTGTTGTATTTGTAAACTGGATTGTATATTTGTATTGAAATCTAAACAGTAATATTATTAGCGGGTCAACCCGAACCCGATTAGACCCGACCCGATATAACCCGACCCGATTAGACCCGAACCCGATAACCCGAACACTTATAGGGTCGGGTTGCGGGTCATATTTTCAAAAGTCAAAACCCGATTCAACCCGACCCGATTAACCCGATAACCCGACAACCCGACCCGATAACACCTCTACTTAGGATATACTTCTCAGTATTAGAACTAACTTTTTGAATAAGTATGTCTATAAGATAATATATAAACTATAATTTAAACTTGATACATGTGATGTGTTGGTACAATACACCCCCCCCCCCCAAAAAAAAAAAAAAAAAAAAAAAAAAAAAATCCGTGTTGTAATATGAGTGATCAACATGGACCTTGTTTGAGCTTGAGTTCTATTAAAAGTTCATCCTAATTTGAACTATAATGAGCTCCCAAATTAAGCTTGAATCAATTTTCATAACTCATCTAAATATCTACCATTTTCTAAATATTTGAGCTTTCAAATTGATTGATCGTCAATTATATATTTATATTTCCAAAGAAATACAAGTGAATATGTATTTTCCAAATCGTTTTCTCAACGAAGGAATGAATGGAATTATCGATTCGAGTTCGTGATCGTGTAATGAATAGTGAAAATAAGAGATTTTTAGAATTTATCAACTACAATTATGAAATATTAACTATAAACAACTAAGAAAGCAAGTAAAACATTAATATGAAGCACACGTAAGCAAAAACGTAAATTAAAACTAAAACGCGAACTCTCGGGCTAATCATGTGCTCTAAAAGTGAAATCTATGAAATACTAGTCCTAGAAACGGAAAACTATTTCTCCTAATTCCTAAATGATAAAAGAAATTTAGGGAAAAAGAAAAATATTTTTTTGACTTTTATTTTAATTATTATGATTTAAAAACTAAAATAAAGAAATTAAATTATAAAAAGTAGTAAACGATTTTAGAAAATTATTAAATTTTTGTGGAAATTACTTTAGACTAAGAGTAATGAGAGACAAATAAAATGGGACAAAAAGCTACTGAGGATAAGCTGTTATAAGCTAAAGAAGCTAAATATGCTAAAAGGATAAAAACGGTTTAAATAAAAAAAAAAAACTATGCAGAATTGAACTGAGAAGTCCCTAGGGCATTTTGGTAGCAGAGTTTGGTGTTGAGTCTGTGTGGTGTGGTGGGAGGTCCAGGGTTCGACCCCTGTGACCATCCTTTTTATTAATTTATTATTTTTTTTTCTTTTAAAAACTTTGAGAAGCAGATGGAAATAAGTACTTTTTATAAAAACAACCTTTTATGAAAACTTAATATAATATAAGCTAAAATATGAAACAGTTTCCAAAAGGCTTTTAGAAGTAAAAGTTGAAATCTAAAAAGCTATATATTATAAGCTATAAGCTAAGCCAAAGGGAAAATAAGCTAATACTAATCTCATCCTAACCTAAATAAGCTAAATAAATTAAATAAGTGACCCTAAATAAGCTGAGAAGTATTGAATCAAAATTAGCAAATACCTAAAGCTACTAACCCAAACAGGCCAAACTGCCTACTTTAAGCTACCCTAAAAGCTGGAATACTATAAGCTACTATCTAAAAATCATAAAATAGCATCAATAAGCAACAAAAAGTAAGCAGAACAAATTAGAGATAAAAAGGAGCTTAAGTGAGCTTGTGAGATAACTGATAAAGTGAGATAGTTAAGACACTAAGACAGAATCGTATATCAAAACAGTGAGCACCTCTTTTTAAGCTATCTAAAAGCTATCTTAAGGAATAAGCTATTAACTAAAAACCCTAAAACATCAATAATAAGCAACCAGAGAATAAGAAAATCCAATTTCAGACACAAATTAGCTTATTTGATGTTTAAGAAGTAGCTGAGAAAGAAGCTAGTTGAGACAAGTTTAAGAACTGCATACAGAAAGCAGCCTACTAGGCACTTTTTGTACTTATTTTTAAGCTTCCTAATCAAAAGTTTATCTAATGAGAACTGAAAACAAATTTGATTTACCAACCAAAGAACTAGAAAAATGATTTTTTAGGTATTTTGAACTTCTTTTAAGCTTTTAAAACTAATCTACAGAACAAGCACTTAAGCTGATATTTTGGTTTTTGGAATTTTTTGACAGAAACAATAACATGAACTAAGACTAATTGACACTTGAACCCAAGCTTTAAAACAAAGTTAGAAACCTATTTTTGACTCAAAATAACACCCAAAAGGTTCTTATTGATCATCTTATCAGAATGAGCAATTGAAACCACTTAATGACTCTAAACTTTGGAATTTCAAACTAAATATGAAAATCCTAACAAAACTACTTATAATCTGCCAAAACAACTTGTTAAACTGAATCGAAGCTAGTTGAAATAGATCCAATGACCAAAACAAACTTTTTCCCTGAAAACAACCTTATTCGAAACACCCTCTTAAGTTTCTAAAAGCTTTATAAAAACTAATTTAAACCACCAAACTATAAGACTAAGCAACATTCAGCATATATAAGCTACAATAAATCAAATTAGACCAATATAAGCATGAATATAAGTAGAATAAACAGGGATTAAACAAATAGCTAACATTAAGCTAAAATGAGAATTTAAATGAAAACTTACCAAGCCTTTGCTCAAACAGGGCTTAAATGCTCATTTGAGCTAATCTACAAGCTGATTAAAAGCTACATAAGCCTTCTAAGTCCGGCTTATCATCCACAAGCTTATTTGACTTTTAGGTTGACTTTATTTGACTTTTTATGAATTTTTGCAATTAAACAGAAATTAAACACTAATAAACCACAAAAGCTATAAATAAGCTTACATAAGCTTATGAAACTGTAAAAAGAGCTTGTGCAACTTATTTAACTATAATTGAACTGAAAAAGAGCTTTAAAGTAAATAAGACATGAATTTAAAAGGACAAACTGAAATTTCATTAATGGAAAATCTGAATTACAATACTTGAACAATAAAGGACAAAATTGAATTAAAATTAAGCTAATCCTACATATTCTACACCTAAACTACACTAAAATTACCACTACTCCTAATGGCCCTTCTGTTTGGAGAGTGAGGGCTATTTATAGCCACTAAGGAGCATCTAGGGTTTGAGTAGAAGCTTCATGATCAATCAATCTTGTCCCTTCATTCTTTTTTTTATCATCAATCTATTATCACAACTCTAGGATCACTTGAGTGAGGTGTTGTGGCCAATAGAATCTCTCCAATTGTCCAGCTTGTCATTCTTTGTCAGCTTAAATCTTCTAGAAACAATTTAATGTACGGGTAATAATGGTGGTGAAGCAGGGTAAAAGGGCGGGAGAGACAGTGAGTAGTAATTGTTCTTAGCGCCCTCTTTTTTTGTGTTTATTTATTATTGTTTGACCTGTGTATAAAGAGGGTTTGACTTGGGTGGGTAAAAGGGGTGCGGTCGGGTTATGGGTTTGTGGTGTTAGACACATTTGAAGTATCTAAACTTCACTTTACTTAGATTAAAACATACATGTATCATAAAACTTGCAATAACAAACATTTTTTGTTTCCATAAGTTACATGAAAACATAATGGGCTGTTGAAATGGGCTTAGAACCAAGCCTGACTCAAGTGTTTATTACTGTACTTTTAACCAACACAATATAAACCCATACACTTTATTGTTTGGTTTTGTGTCGATACCAAAACCTTTGTTAGTTCCTGCTGCCTGCTCTTTGTATAGCTCTTATTTGTATAGCTCTTAACGAAATCTCAAGAATATATTGGCATGGCTCTAGATTATGTTACGTGTATATAGAAACGTTATTTGGAATAGCAGGTTTATGGATTAGAATATAGTTCATATTTGGTTTGTTGTTTTTCCAAAGGTTTTAAATGTTTTGTTCAGTAACAGAATAATGTTGCTTTGCTTTCTACTGTGTTTTTAAGGCATCAGAGAATGAGAGGAGTAGTAATAGAGAGCTGTTTTTGTGATGATATTTGTAGGAATTATATAATAATATCTAGCATAGTGATCATTTGGTATATTCGCAGCATGTTGGCTGTTTGTTATGAAAATAGGACAGTAAAGAGGACCCGATACCTGGGTTGCATACTATTAGAAAGGAATAATACACTCGGGACCAAACTGAAAATGAAATTTATGTAAGTCCATCCTTGATGACCTCCACATCATGGAAGTGCCAAAAAGCCTTCAACAATAATTGTAACTTGATGCTTGGCTACCAGATTTGTGCATTTGTGCACACATAAACAATAATTGAATTGCGAAGTGATGATTCTTCTAATATGACTGATCAACATGGAGGGTTTGTATGTCGTTTGGCCCATCTTTTTCCGGGACTCGCAATCTGTTAGATTGATCAAAGCCGTTAGCAAGCATCACGTTACAATAGTTTTGGTGCATCAGTTTTAGGCTTTCTAGAAGTTGCACGATGTGCTAGTCATTAGTGACAAATTTACAAAGATTGCATTTTCCGTTTTGTCCCATGTGTATTGTCTCATACGTAACTTCAAGTATTTTTAACTAGAGTTTAAGCCATTAAATAGCTACGTACTTTTATCCGTATGATACGTAAACTTTCAAACTCGTGCCAATATGGCCGTTTTTTTACTGACTACATGTTAAAGCGGCAAAAAACTTACAATTTCATGTTTTGTGGGCCCACATCACTTAAAACTCCAATCCAAACACCCTCACCACTCCACAAATAGCCTACACACACCCAACACCACCCCACACATTCGCAACCATCCCACACCACCACCCACCATCCTGATAACGATAGAAACCAAAAAGCAACAAGTCTCAAAGCCTGTGACACTACGCATACACAAACATGTACAGGAAACAAACATAACAAGTAAAGGAGCCCAGAAGACTCGAAGCATGACAAAGGCCTAAACTAAAACAACACTTGGGCAAAAATAACACGACGAAACAGGAACAAAAACAAACTTGCAGCAATTCACACTCAAGAATTGCAGGCAGCCACAGAACCATGTACAAGAAATTACATATATTTATAGGTTTGATCTTCATAGCAACCCTAGTTAGATTATGAGTTAGCCACATTATAATATTATATGCTATTATTCTGAGGTATACATGGTTTTTATTGATAAAACAGGTTAACATTGGTCACCTATACTATAATGGTGATACTTATAACATATTAACATGTCTATTAAATAATGGGTTTAAGCCATTGTGGGCTGGTATGGGGTGGCGGGTGGTGGTGTGGGTTGATTGCGAAGGTGTGGGATTGTGGGGTGGTGCTGGGTGTGTGGACTGTTTGTTGGGTGGTGGGGGTGTTTGGGTTTGAGTTTTAAGTGATGTGGGCCCACAAACATGAAAATGTAAGTTTTTTTTTCCGATTTAACAGGTAGCCAGTAAAAAAACGGCCATATTAGCACAAATTTGAAAGTCCGCGTATCATAAGCGTGTAACAGTTGCCATTGTTAAAGCTGTGATGAGATTACAAGTTGATGAGATTACAAGTTAACTAATGGTGCATTTTGTTTTTAACTTTCAAAACACATGTTGACTTTTTCAATATTTTTCCTTATAATGCCTTATTTTGCATGGCTGTATATTTCAAAACACATGGCTGTATATTTCAACATTCCACAAATGCATGTTACATTTTAATATTTCCTTTATAAAGTTTTTCAACATTTCACAAACCTTGACTTCTCACTTTTTCAATGTTGACTATGTTGATATTATATGTAGTCAAGATTTTTTAAAAGAGTTTAGATGTTCATACCTAATTAATAGACCTGCAATCATGCCTAATCATATTAGTGGACCACTTGTCATCATTCTAGAGTTTTATCAAATTATTTGCATTATTGATAGTATGCCCTTAGCAAATCAAATCCTTATTAAGTGCTTCAAGTTCTTTTACCTCTCTAATCGGTGCTATTATCTTCGTCACTCTTTATCAGTAAAAAAAAAAATGTGGTCGTGGCGGTGAAGGGTTCGCAGGTAACAGAGGTTATCAATTACGGAGTAAAAGAAAGATATAAATAAAACCTTTTTTATATTCGCTGGTAATAGAAGTTACCAATTAAGAGAAAGATATAAATAAAGTTTTTTTTTTTTTTTTTTTTTTTTTTTTTTTTAAATTAAAAAGGGGTATATGAGGAATGATAAAAGATTCTTCCGTAATTTTCTACAAATTAACCAATTAAATTTTTAGGCATATTAGTAGGCGCAATAATTAGGTACAAGTATCATTTTTCTTGTTAAAATTTAAACCAAGCATTCTAAATTCCACAATCGGGAAAGGGAAATGATTCAAATACCTAAAATTTGTGCCTAATTGTGTACCTAACATATGCGGAGTTACCTCATTGGATTGTGAAGCAGTGGGACCCGATGTTACAACCAATGAATTATTGACATGCAATTTTAAGCCTAAAATTAGGCCTAATATTAGATCTCTCAATCACTACTCGTCAGGAAAATGGTGGGTATCTCCTTTGCATCAAAACTATATATAACTTTTACAATTATAAGTTTGGGCCGTTGAAGTGGGCTAAAAATCTGGCCTAATGACAGAGCCCATCCCATGTGCCGTTGAAGTGGGCTAAAAAACTATATTTCATCGAACACTTGGTGTGTGTACATCAAAACATATAGTAGTACTAGACTATCCAAACATCTTCCAGCTAAACACTAGTTAGTTCCTGGTGTCTGCTTTAAGTCTTGGTACGTATCATCTGTCTTTGTTTCTTCTATCAATCTATTTAGTTTCATGATTCATTATTATTATTAACTGATCAACACCCACCAAGTGTTTGATGAAATGCCCCAATCACATGGTTACATTTTGTTGTTGTTCTTATCTGATCAACACCCACCAAGTGTTTGATGAAATGCCCTAACAATAACATTGTTAATTACATTCAACTTATATGTGTTTTAACGAGTATTTGTTAGTAAACTGTACATATATTTGATTTTGCTATCGTGTATGCCATTGCTAGTGGTTACTCTTCATTTTTCTATTGCTCGTTTTTTGTACACAATATGAGATTAGAATCATAATGACTTTTATCTTCTTTGTATTATTAGAATATAATTCAGTTTTCCGCGTTTTGATATAGCTGCTGCTGTTTCTAACATTTCATTTCTCGTTTTGTAACGTCTAGTTGGTCATGGAAGGAGTGGATCGATTGAATGAGTTAAATGATGAATTCTTAATCGATAATATCATGTCTCGTTTGGACTGCACTACCAAAGAGCTGATCAGAACAACGGCTACCATCTCAAAACGATGGAAAAATCTCTGGACTTCACTTCCTCATCTCATTTTCTCAGATGAATATGACGTCCCAGATGTAGTAGTTAAAGAAACTGATCTCCATGGTTACATTTCTTTCATCGACAACACCCTAAAAAAGTGTCCTACAAATCTCAACCTCAAAAAATTCGAACTTAATATCAGTTACAGTAGTCTGGTCAATTCTGAGTTTAAATCGAGAGCAAATAGTTGGATTCAGTATGCTATTAGCCGTAATGTTGAAGAGGTTGATTTAGAGTTATGCGATGTAGGAGTAGGGGAACGGTTTAGGTTTAGCTATGATGATGAGTTATTTTTCAACAATTTGTGTTTTTATCGTGTGAAGCTGTCGTGGTGTCTGTTTAATCCTCCTAATGGTGCAATTAGTTGGGAAAGACTTGAGTGTTTATGTTTATCTTTTGTGACTCTGGATGAAGATATGATTGAGAAGATATTATCCGGAAGTCCTTGCTTGAAATCTTTGGAGTTGAATGAATGCTATGGTTATAGGCGGATTGATATTACTTCAAAGAGTGTTAAGAAGTTGGTGTTCTTGGGACACTACTCTATGTATGGGGATCTAGACGACGAGGCTTATATAGATTGTGTCAAAATCGATGCTCCTTACATATCGTCTCTAACTATAGAAGGTGTGTTGGTTTTGCGGGAGCTTGTGTTGCTTAATGTGTCATCTTTGGTCAAAGCTCACTTAGCTTATTCGATCAGTTGGAGGGAATATTTGATATTCGAGGAAGAAGTGTTTGAAGGACTTTTAGAAAGCCTTGGCCATGTCGAAGATATTACATTTGGGGATCGCTGTTTGGAGGTAATATTACTTATGAATGTCTTTTTTCATACACTCAGGTATGTTGTTTGTGTATAAAATTATGCACGTTGCACTACTCTAATAATGACTTTTGCAATGATAGCTTCTCTCTCGTTTGGAAGCTGGTAGGGCTGAAAATGAAGATCGAGAGGAACAAATTGTTTAAAGTGGTTAAGTGTTAGTTGATAGTAAAAAAGTTCGCTGTTCTCTGTTGTTAAAGAATATGACTGTTCGTCCCAACTCAGAAGCGTTTGTTTGTGGGGACCATGGACAGTTGATGCTTGCTAAGAAGTTATTGACACTCCATCGAGCATCTCCGATAGCCGAAATAGAACTCTGCTTTTTTTTTTTGGTATTTTTCAAACTTTTGTTAACTGGCTAATCTTGTGGTTTGCTGAATGTGTCGATGACAAAGAATTGTAGTAATTGATTTTGAAAGTGGAAAGATATTGGTTATTTTGTCACTCTTTGGGGATTGTTTTTCTTTTATGTACCCATGAATGCTCTCTGATCATATCTGTCAAGTGGTTACCAGTAGCTTGAAAGGGCTTACTCTGCCCTATCTCTGTGCTCTTAAGAAAATGAATTACTAGTGTATAATGTAGAATCTCAGCATTATGTGTGCTATAACAAATCATCTCTGTATGGTTATGCTGATCAAGTTTGGAGTTTTTTTGGAAAAATGTCAATCGTAATTGAATCCTTTCATGACAATTTGGTAAAAGAGCATACATATGCCTTATATAAATAATACCACTTATGCTGTTCACTTTGCTTGTACAGTTCAGTTGAACGGCTTTTTGTTATAGGTAGTAACTTACAAAGAACATTGTGACCATGGGCTAACAATCAGTTTTATTCATAGATAGTTCAAACTTTTTTGTTAATTGCATGGTTAGTTCTACATATAATTGTCATTGAGCTATACACATTTGGGCATTTGTTGTAATTGCAAGAAAACAAACATCATGTTCTGATTGTTTGCGCTCGAGCTGCATCTTTCGTACTTCTTTTTCGTTCCATTCCCGCTTTCCCCGACATGTCTGATTATAGATGAGCTTTTACACAAGAGATTGCTGGTAAGCATACGGTTCCACTATGAATATCGGATAGGCGTACGTGTACCCCCTTATTCATAGCTGATATTTTATTCTAAGGAAAGGGCAAAGAGGTTCATATTTCATGCACTTCGTTCGTTCAGTTATTTCTAGCCATTGGGGTTCTGTTATTTGTAATAGGAGTTGGTGTTCTTCCGGGGTTAATCCCTCTCGTTGCATGCGGGCTTCTTAATGTGCCATTTGCAGTAGCACTTCTGAAATGTCAGTTACAGTTTATGAGCGCCCAAGACAAAAGATTGAAGTTCGCTTCAGAGATCCTAAACAATATGAAGATCATCAAGCTACAGTTATGGTAAGAAAAGTTTAAGGAATTTATCGAGTCTTGTAGAGAAAACAAAAGCTTATGGCTCAATTTTGTATTGTAATTAATTAATTAATTGTGCTTACATTTGCATCACAGACTGTCAGATGATGATGATGAACAACAACATTAACACTAAAACAATTAAGTTGAAGTGTGTCATCGGTCTTCCTGCCAAGGTAGTATTTTCATTTCCATCTTTTCTCTTTGCGGGTTTTTTTTTTTTTTTTTTTTTTTTTGTTAGAATAATAATAATAATACTACTATTTATAAAATTAGGATGAGAAGAAGAAGAACAATAGAAAAAGGGGTTGGGATGATGCAACTGTTGATGTTGATAACCTGTTTGCTCATTTCGAATACAAACCTAAGCAAAACAAACCACTTCCCAATGATACTAATCATAACGATGCCGCAATTACTTATCACAACACCAAACCCATCGTAACCACCTCACCCTACTTCCCTTCCAATGAATCACTCGACAACAAACAACAACCTTTTTACGCTGTTACAGCTGATCTAAAACAAGAGTTTCAGTACAGAGCAGCACCGCTACTAAAAGTAGATACTTCTGCTGTTTATGATAACACCGTGAAGCTGAGGAAGACATCTCCCTACTTCTCAAACACCACGGCACCAAAACAGGAAGAAGCAGCAGCAGCAATATCTTTTGTTGTTGATGATTACGCCGTGAAGGTGAGGAAGACATCTCCCTACTTCTCCAACACCACGGCACCAAAACAGGAAGAAGCAACAGCAACGTCTTTTGTTGCTGGTGATTCCGCCGTGAAGGTGTCACCGTACTTCCCCATTGAGACGGTTCTAAAACAAGAGGATGAAGGCTTTGTTGGTGATCAGAAGGTGAAGGCCAAGGCTAAGGCAAAGAAGGTGTCGCCTTACTTCCCCCCGAAGACAGTAGTAAAACTAGAAGATGTGGCTTGTGTCAATGATCGAAAGATGAAGACAAAGAAGACAACAAAGGTAAAGGTGTCACCATACTTTCAAAATGGCAATTCTGGTAACGCAATAGCAAAACCAATTGCAGCTGTTAAAAAGAAACCTCAAGCAAAAGACAAAGTTACTTTTACCGCTGCACAAAAACGAGACGAAGCCTACAAAAAGAGGACTCCAGATAACACATGGGTACCTCCAGAATCCATTCATCATCTCATCCAAGAGAATCATTTCCATGATCCTTGGAGGATTGTCGTCATCTGTATACTTCTAAATAAAACGCAGGGTAAACAGGTCAGCCTTCTTTACTTTTTTTCATTATTTGATAATGCACATGCTTTACATTCCGCCAAACATAACTTGCTATAGTATTAATTGCATTTTCAAACTCATTAATCTTTGCAAAATTGTAACATCATCTCTTGACTCGCTTTTATGCTCTGTAAACCACTACATGAATGAAGCACTGATTATTAATGGAAAATAAAAGCTAAGCTTGGGGGTTATTTTCCAAACATTTCTTCAAATATTGTCTTGTTTTGATTGCCAACATATGTTACCATTACTATTAAAGTCTAGGCACTGGTCTCTTTTTTCTTAAGTGCTGCTGATTTTCAAAATGTTCACTGTAATGTATTACTACTCCTCTAATTGCATGGTCGGGTTTAGGGCATGGGGAGCTTCCCCCTCAACGTTTTCAAATCCTTATTATTGTGACATCGTGTAATACCTTTTATCAGTCTGTAAGTTTTTCCTTTTCTGTGATACATGAAGGCTAAAGAGGCAAATCTGCCATTCTAAATATATAAAGAGAGCAAATTTGCGATCCACTTCTTGAAGAGTTCTTAATTGCCACTTACTGAGAGAGTTAATTTATTATCCACCAGTAAAAATGTGTCTATGGACAGGTTCACATATGCTTACCAACGTAAACTCAAAAGACAAACTTTTGGACATATATGGCATGAGAATTCAGTTATGGTTACTGTGAATCACAATGATAATGCTTCTCAACCCTAAGCTGTACTAAAATGAAAAGGTTCTACTTGAAATTAACTGTGATTAGACTATATAACTTGAGAGTCGTTGTGCAGTCCTATATGTAGAGAATGGGTCAAAAAGTGTTTAAGGGAAGAGACAAACGCAGACTAATTTGCCATTAACTTCCTTGTGTTCTTATATATGATGCATTTACTAGCTTTCTTGTTTAAGGGAAGAGATAAGCGCAGACTAGTTTGCCATTAACTAATTTTGTTATGAAATTTGGCTTGAAAGGGTTGGGTCAAATAAATGTAGCTTTTATGCATAAAAAGCTTGTTTTGGTGACATTCAAAATTTTGACTTATCCTATATATTATATTTTCCCGGAAAAAAAAAAAAAAAAAAAATGGTATGTTGCTTTTATATTGGGTTGGTATGAAACAGTTGGCTGGTTTTTTTGTAAAGGATCAAACTTTTGTTCGGGTGACTTTTGACTCACTTGACCCAGTTGCCGTTGTTTTCTAATGGTTAATCATACGTTTTCGTATAGGCTTGAGATACTTCTATGTTTGTGGGTGAATTATAGTATATGTTTATTAGCAACTCTGCTTTTTGAGAGCGATTTTCTGTTGCTTATCATATCCAAAGCTGGATGTGTAATTCACATTAATTTATTAGCAAAACCACCTTTTAACGGTAGATTTAGTTTTATCGCTGAATGTAATAAAAATTATTAGCTTGAACCAAACTTGTGCAAGATTACCTGTTTCCAGATTTTGCCCTTTAGTCAGCAACTTAAAAGACTTGATGGCAAATTTGCTATTTTCATATATTTTTTATGGCAAATTTGCCCTTTTAATCCTAAAATATTTACCTCGGTTTTTATACTAAATTCTTAATTTGTAAGAGTTACACTCCTATGTTCTTGTATTTTCATGATTTATTCTAAATCAGAGTCTATGGCTGAAACTCAAATTCAATAGGTATTCTGTAAAATTTGTAACTGTGGTTTCACTTGTTATGCAGGTTAAAGAGGTGATATTTGAGTTCTTTAACTTAGTCCCTGATGCAGCAACTGCTTTAGTGGTTCCGGCAGATGAGATTATAAAGCTTATAACACCACTTGGACTTCAAAATACAAAGACGGAGCGGATTCAAAACTTCTCTGCAGGATATTTATATGATGATTGGACACACATCACTCAACTATATGGTGTTGGGAAGTAAGTTCCCTCCCTCTCTTTATCATTTGTATCTAGTACTTTCTTATTGTTTTTAAACTTGCATTCTGTACAGGTATGCAGCGGATGCATATGCGATATTTGTTACAGGGCAATGGAAACGTGTGATACCCAAAGATCACATGCTTAACAAGTACTGGGATTTCCTTCATCAGATCATGGATTAATTTTCAATATTACCCAGATGAAAGCCATATTAGTAAAGTTATGATGTATTTACAAGCCGCATTCACTTGTTTGTCGTTCCCACTCGATTGTGTAGCCCATTTTTTTGTTCACGCTTCCAAGAGTTGAATGCTGGCAATCTTTTGGCCTTAATGGTGTACACAGGGTCTTTTGAGTAGTACTTAACTACTTATGATGTAATGGATTAGTTTTATGACCTACTGGATTAGTTTTATGACTTAATGGATTAGTTTTGGATAAAATGTTGTATATGCTTCTCGGGGTTTTGGGCTTTTCGTTTCTCGCAAAAAGGAATGGTCAAATAGTTTTCTTATCAACAAATTGAATTTAGAGTAAATTATAAATTTCGTCCTTGTTGTTTACACCAAATTTCACTTTTAGTCCTTGAAGTTTAATAATTAAATTGTCCGTCCTTGTGACTAGATTACCGTTAGTGTTTCTTCGTTAAATCGCTCATATGTAGGTCACATGAGGTCATTTTAGTCGATTGACATGCTTCTTCTACCTCCTTTTTATTCTTCTTGAATTTTCTTTTTTTTTAATAACTAGTTTAAGACCCTTGTAATACAAGAGATTTTTCATTTATTTAAATTAAAATCTAACAAAGAAAAGTAATCTTATATATCAAATTAATATGAAATCTAGATACTTATGAATGCTATGCATGACTTCTTATAAGTGAACTAAAGAGTATTGATGAAATCATAGAAAACATTAACTCAAGTTACTAAACTTAAGCCTAAACCATTCATTATATGTCACTTAAAATATGCCTTTTCTCTTGAAGAAATTTCATTTTTACTTTTGTCATTGTCATTATATTAAAGTTAGGTAGGAGTATATTATTAGGCATAAGTTAGTTTTAGATGACTATCCTTTCCCTAAATGAAATACCGGTCTTTATAACATTCATTATCTTTATTCTTTATCCTTACTAATTTACTCCGTAATAAACTTTGCATCATAAGTTAACATATATTATTGATCGGGTTAACTTTGTTAATGCATAGTAACAATGGCTTGTAGCAACTATGTTAGCATTGAGAAGTGATGGTCATTTATCATTTAAGAATCTTGTAACTAGGGGTGTCATTCGGGCTGACTCGACCCGACCCCGACCCGAGTCAATTCGGATCGGGTCAACCGGGTTCAAAATTATATTCGGGTCAATCGGGTCAATCCGAATGGACCCGAGTTCTAAAGAAGGTCGGGTTCTGGTATGTTTATTTTAGCCTTGACCCGAACCCAACCAACCCGAGTCAATTAACACTAAACATATTGAAGTAAAATGGACCTAGACCCGAACCCGAGTTGGCCCGACCCAAATTGACCCGAACCTGAATTGAACCGACCCGAGTTCTAAACAAGGTCGGGTTCGGGTATTTTTTTAAGCTTGACCTGATTTGACCCGAACCCGACAGGGTCAACCCGAATGACACCCCTACTTGTAACTTGTAATAGCTCATTATAGACTTAGTTGGGCGTTTTGACTTATTATAAGACAAGTTAGCTAATATGTTAGTATAAGTTAGCCCTTTGTAAACTACTAGACCAAGGCCATAACCTACCAAGGCCCATCAGAGACCTTTCCATCGTATATGAACGCCTCTCCTTTCATTTGGAGAGGTGTGAGACCAAGTTTAGTGTGTGTAATAAAGTGTCTTCACCATTTTTCTCTATCCTCTCTATACCCCATCTTTCTCTCTCTAACTACTCTCTTCTCTCTTTCTAAACCTTCTCTTCTACTATTTGTGTGAATGAAATCATAAGTAAGTGGGCTACAAGTGGTATCAAAGAGCCAAATGATAGTTTAGGAGTGATTTTGGTTTGAAAGTTTGCATCTTGTTTTGGCGAGTTTGTACTTTTTAGGTCAAGTTTTTATTTGTTAGACATGTTGTTGCAATCTAGGTTATAAAATCATATGTTTTTACGATTGGTATTGTGTTTTAGAACATTTGTGTGCAAAAAGTTTCATAAAAAACAAGTAAAAATTGTGCTTTTTTGAAAATTTTTGGCCAGTTTGTGTTCATGTCTTAAAACGTGATAATCAATGATACCGGATATCACTTGGAATCGTGTGATCACTTTCCAAAAGAAACTATGCGACCCTAATGCCTGGATATCACGAATATCTTTTTGGGATAAGACCAAATGTATGTTCTTGATTTAGGCACAAAACAAGAACCCTTTCGCCTCTAAGTGTTTAGGTTTTCTGTGTGATTTCCATGCAAGTATGTGTTCCCATTTATAGGAATTACTCATGGCTTAATAATGGAATTATGATAATTAACGGCCCATTAATTACATTGTAATGTTCCTCCATTATAGGAAATAGTGGTTAGATGACCGTTAAACGTGGTCATTAAGTTGCAGTTAAAACTGTCATTGAATAGGTCAAAGTAGTTACAAATAAGTTTGAATTCAGTTCTAGCATGTTTACTTGTTGAAGAGCTTGTTGAGTTCCTGAGTTTGCTCACTAAAGAGATTACTCCCTGATAGGGGTGGAAACGAGCCGAGCAGCTCGTGAAAAGCTCAAGATCGGATCGGTAAAAAGCTCGAACGAGCCGAGCCTAAACGAGTTCGAGCCTAAGTTTGGGCTCATTTAATAATCGAGCTCGAGCTCGAGCTCTATACAAAAAGCTCAAGTAGGCTCGCGAGCCTAAACGAGCCCTAGAAATATATATGTATATTGATGAGGCGAAAAGTGAACCGCTTTTAAGGGGTCATTTAAGCCCGGATTCGTGATTATTTGATCAAATATTGCCCTAAATCGTTCCTTTTGTCAGTTTAGGTACTTTTGGAGAGAAATCTGAAAAAGGAAGCATTTTGGACGTTTTTGGAGCATAAAAGTGAAGAAAACAGCAAAGTCTCAATTTCCTTGCTGGGAACAGTACCTGACGGCGTCAAGGCTCTCCACATGACGGCGTCAAGAGTTACAAAAGAGATGGATGTAGACAATACATGTGACAATCCAGAGAGTTTTGTGCATAGGAGATGACGGCGTCACCCAAGGCCGTCATGGTCCAGTATTAGTGATGGCCCAGAACAATTTTACACATGACGGCGTCACAAGCAGATCTAGGCAATACGATTTCATTATGGCGGCGAGTTGACGGCGTCACAACTTTACACATGACGCCGTCACCCTGTAAAATCTATATATAGTTTTCCAAATTTCATTCATTAGTGTGCAACTTTTAGGGTGCAACTTTGAGGGAAAAACCCTAGGCCGAATTTTCTAGCTTTTTCAAGGGTTTCAACCCTTTGAATCTTTCATGTTCAAGTAGAGATAAGTACTCTTTTAAAATCATTCAATATGTTTATGTGTTGTTTGATTATATCTTACGCTTGTCTTCTATTTAACATGCTAGGCTAGATTTCCTTTGTGTTTGCTTAGATGTAGTGAAACCTAGATGTTAATTATAGGTTGATTGTTTGCTTATAGATGTTACGGATGATTGTACTCGATGTTAGGCTTAAGAAAACTGGCAGACTTCCATTGGTAACTCGCTTGAACGTCTTAAGAAACATGATCGGAGGTGTACTACGATTTTTGGTTGTATTTAATGTGTAGGAGAATTCTAATGATCCCATGTTAGGAGCTTCTAACGGCTCGACATAGGAGTGAAGTAGGATCCTATAGAGTTAGGGAATATTGTACACGGCCCTACGACTAGTATTAAGGAATATGACCCGTCATCCATGCAATTGTAACAAGCTATCAACCTGTAAAAGATATCTAGGGAGTAATGAAACCTAAGTAAACACAACTTTCCTCATTATTGCTTCCACCACTAGTATAATTAGTTTCATTTCCATTTCTGTTATTTTATTTTCATTGCATTATTAGTTTATTGGGTTAGTTGGCTAGCAACTAATTCCGCCCACTCCTTCAAAACCCGAGATTTTACTTGCTTTTCATAAAATATAAAAACACAAAAAGAATCATCTCTCACCTCTAGACCTAGTTATTAGACTTTCTAAGCCTAGCGACACTATTCCTAAGTTGAACGATCAATCCCCCGGTACTTGTTACTATACTATACTACAACGATCAGGTACACTTCCTGGTGGGGGTTATAAGCTTCTCGAGATCCCTTGAGAGGTAAAACCTGGTGCGATTCCCACGTACATCAAGTTTTTGGCGCCGCAGCCCGGGGAATAGTTATTGTCTAGGTTAGGATTTCTTTTTATTAGGTCTACTTGCTAGATTCCTTTTTAGTAAGATTTTATTTTTATTTCTAGGTTTTCTTTAGTCTATCTCATTTCTTTGTGTCTTTGTTCGTAACCTTTACCATCCGACATCATGGAAGGTGGTAACATCTTTGAACCCATCAACCCACCACAACAAAACCTCCCACAAAACCCACCACTACCAAACCCACCTCCTAGGCCCCGAACTTTAGGAGAGTATTCCCGTCCTAGCCACCAAGGCTATCGAAACACTATTGAGCTCACTCAAGGAGCCAATGTGTCCCCCTTGCGATCCAACACCATCTGGTTGGTGCAAAGCGGATGTGCATTCCATTGACTTCGTTCCGAAGATCCTAACCAACATCTTAAGGATTTCCTTAAAATCGTAGATTACATAGACCTTGATGTTGTAACTAGAGAGTCGACCCGATTACGCCTATTTCAATTCTCTCTACGTGATCAAGCTAGTCAATGGCTTGAACGTTTACCCGCGGGATCAATCACCTCATGGGATGATATCACCACTCGTTTCCTTGCTCAATTTTTCCCACCGGCGAGAAATACCAAGCTTAGAAATGATATCTTGATGTTCCAACAACGTCAAGGTGAAACTCTATATGAAGCATGGACTCGTTTCAAGGACTTACTCCAAAAAGTCCCTCATCATGGCATAAATCTTTGGCTCCAAGTCCAAATCTTCTATGACCATATCGATCTCTCCACAAGGCGAACCATTGACCAATCGGCCGGTGGCAAGCTACGTGATCTAAGTGCGGAAGAATCATGGGAACTCATAGAAGATCTTGCTCTCTATGACAACGAAAGTTGGAATGATCCCCGTGATTTGAACAAAATGGTCAAGGCAATATATTTGCCTTCGAACAATTCTAGCATTCCCGACCGTAGGATCATGGAACTTGAAGACCAAGTCAAGTTTCTCATGAAATCTTACGAAGCTCCTAAGCCTTCAAGCCAAGTGAACAAAATCACTTCTTCATGCGAATTATGTAGTGGTCCCCATGACACTCGTGATTGCGTGGAACTCCCCGGACAAGCTTTTGCGGATTACGCAACCTCGCGTACTGACGAAGTGGGAGATAAGTGGTACACTTTCAAACCTGAGCGAAACCCTTACGGTGATTCCTACAACCCTTCTTGGAAAAATCACCCGAACCTTAGGTGGAAACAAAACCAAAACATGCCCCAAAACAATTATTCCAATCCACCTAATCGTTACCAACCAAACGGTCCACCCTCTAATCGTACTTTCAACAACAATCCTTCCAATAACTATGGTAGTACCAATAATCTTGAAGGGTTGATGTCCAAGTTTATGGCATCTCAAGAAGCTCGTATAGCTAAGTTTGAAACCGAATTTAATCAACAACAAACGGAGATGACCAATAAGATTGACAACTTGTTGAAAGCCCTCAACAACCAAGTGCTAACTACACCTAGGAAGGACACTAGGGATACTAATAGCGGAATCCAAATTAAGGACCCCTCATCATCCAAACACGTCCACTTTGTCAATGTTGTCACCCTTAAGCCAATAGATAAGAATATAGAAGAAAGTGACAAGGATGAAGTTGGAATAGAAACCGGGACTAGGGATGAGATTAAGGAAGTTGAGGATACTAAGGTAGAAAAGTTAGAGGAAGTAGAAAACGTAGAAGAATACTTTGATAAGTTGCCCACCAAGGAAGAACGGGAATATCACAAGGATTTATTCGATGATCCCGAGACACCATACATCCTTGGTTCACCCCTTATTAAAGTAGGTGATCCCTCTAACATCAACATACCATGCAACATTGGGCATATGCATGTGTGGAAAGCTTATATCGATCTTAGGTCTCCTATAAACATCATGACTAGGACCTATTATAATTGGGTAATGAAGAAGCAACCTGGTTATAGGATGATGCCCGACACGAATTGGATGAGCAACTTTGTAGGAAGAGTGAAAGGATTGCATGTCTTTGTAGGAAACTTCACTTATGTTACCGACTTTGTGATAGTAGAGGATACTCGTCCGGTAATAGATGATTGCCTAAGTCAAGTAGTGTTCGGAAAACCATTTGTTGAGGCCTCTAAGATGAGTTATGACCCGTCCCTAGGGATAATTAGATTCAAGGAAGAGAACGATGAGATTGCTTACCAAATTCCCTATAAGATTGAACAATACCGCCTTCTATCAAATATAGAAAAGGAACACAAGCAAGCGGTTTACTTTAGGAATGATGAGGATAGATGTAGAGGGGTAGATTATGTCATGAATAGAATACTTGGTTTCTACAAGGAATGTTTGCTACTAGGTCCGGAATACAAAACTAAGATTGGAGATGACCTAGAGAATGAGGCCAACGATGAGGTCACGTAATTGCCCATGAACTTGAGTCTAGCTACAAGACTCGTAAAATAAAGAAAAGCGCTTCTTGGGAGGCAACCCATGTTTTGTGTGATTTTTATTTGTTTGATTGTTGTTTGCTTCCGTATGCATGCTTTATTTTTATTGTTGGTAGATCATGTTTCAAACTAAAATTGTGAAAATGCTTTATTTTGTCGTTTAACTTCGTCTTAACTTCATATAAAGGTATTTTGCAAAAGCTAAGTGTAAGGGGAAACCCCAAATCTGTTTCTAAGAACGAAATTGATCTTGATTCGCCACAATATTAAAATGAACATGTGTATTAGTATTTGTTTGAGTCAAATGCTTGTATCGAGTCATAATGATGTTTTGCAGGATTTTCCAGGAAGTAGGACATAAGTTTTTCTAGAAATTTTCCGGAAACTTAACGTAAAGATTTTTGCAGGTCACTTCTGACGGCGTCAGGAGTTAATTCCTGACGGCGTCATGTGTAAAATTCTGGAAATTTTGCGAGTTTTGTTTTTCTAACGGAGTCTTAAAGTTTTTGTTAATTCTTTAGTTTTATAAACTCTAGGGAGTCTGCAAACATTCATTCCACAAGCATTATATCTTAAATTGCTTTCTAGGATTTGTTAGTATATATAGATTGCCGCCGATTTTACGCGAGGTTGCCTTGTTTGTTTTCTCAGGTTTAACAGGTTATATATGACAAGAAGATGATTTATTTTCTGGAAGGGAAGCTTTGAATGTTCATTTTCTTGGAGGAAGATCTAACCTTGTTAACACACTATCCACACCGAACGAATCAGGGGAGTATTTGTTTTCATTCTTTTACCTGTTTTACTTTTACATCCTTTAATTAAACATTGGGGACAATGTTCAGCCTAAGTGTAAGGGGAGGGTAAATGATGATACCTTATAGGATACAATTGCACTTGAGTTTGTTTGTTTGATGGTAGGTGTGTAATGAAACTAAGAGAAATACTTGTTAGTGTAATTTTAGCGCCAAATTTAAAATTTTTTACAACATTTAGTAGTGAAACTTTAGCCTTAGCAAGCGTCTCATGGATAGAAGTTGTATGACTAGCACAAAACCGTACCATTCAGAAAAATTTTCCACCCAAATATGTGAGGTTCACCTTTAGATTTGATAGGAAAAGCATTCATTATTAGTGCTTATTAGTGTACTGGTAGCATTTAGATTCTAGAACTTGTGTTAGTGATGCATCCCGAGACCGCTAGTGAGACTACATTCGTGTAGTAGGATTTACTACATGATAAGAGGCATTAGGATCACCCTTGTGTTTAAACCCGTATCATAATTACTTGACCATTTAAGTCATATTACTTGGCTAGTAAAGTCAACTAATTTTCCCCACACCTTAGCGTTGTACTCACTTTTAGTACACGAAACCCCTAGTACACCCCTCTGAGCCTATCTTTTCGTTTCTAACTTTAAGCATCTTACTTAAAGGAAGAATTTGTTACAACCTACCCAAATGTGCAACCAAATCGCCTTAGCCTTCCGTGTATGCACTCATCTTTAGTGCATTATTGTTACATGTTTAAACCCTTAGTTAATTATCTAATTGATTATAAGGTTGCTAAGTCGAGTCATATCTTGTACATATTGTTTTGGGACGATTGGGACTCATGGGTAAAGTACTTGTGTTATGGAGTAATGGGGAAGAAAATCATTTATTACCCCCATATGTGCATTAATCTTAAAAGTACTCCAAGTGTTTTGATTATCTTGATTCGAGTCATTAGAATAGTTTATTGTAAAGTATGTAAAAATTCAAGTGTAAGGGGAATGTACATTCCCTATGATGTATTATTTTGGATGCTAGGGTAAAAGTGTATGCAAAAAAAAAAAAAAAAAAAAAAAAAAAAAAAAAAAAAACGGACTACCATCCCGTTTCATTCTATGTTTATTTTATGTTTTTGTTATTTTTTATTTTTAGCTTAAGTCGAGTCTAGCCTTGGCTTAGCAACGCCATATTGTAAATGTAATTAACCAAGATGATTAATTTGCCACCAGTAAATATTGCCTTTATCCAACAAAATCGTGTATTCTATATCCCTACACCTAACGTTATAACCCTTTAAAAGACCTCTTTGATAGTTTATCCTAGGTGCTTACGCCAAGTGGTGGAGGTTTGATCCTTTCCCAAGCCTATGGTAATCTATTTTGCTATGACAGGTAGTGAGAGATTGATGAGTGTGTAAATACTCATCATTTTTATCATATCTGAACTGCTAAAACGTCCAAAAACACTCAGTAATGCATCAAAATACTAAAAATGTTCCAAAATTGTGTTTTATACGTTTTAGATGCAAAATGTTTAAAAACAAATGAAAAACGAACAAAGTTTGCATAATTGTCAGTTTTAGTCCCTCAAGTTTCAAAAATTGACAAAACTAGTCCCTAAAGGTTTAAAACGAAAGAAAAGTCAACCCAAGGTTTTTAAAAGTCAAAAATTACCAAATTTAGTCCTTGGGTGAAAAGTTTGAGAAAATTACACATTAGGCCCCTCAACTTTGGAAAATGACAATTTTAGTCCTCGGGGTTTCAAATTTTGGAAAATTGTAACTTTGGTCCTTATATTATTCACATGTGACATAAATGGTCCCTATGGTAAATTTTGGAAAAGTTACACAGCAGGTCCCTCAATTTCCAGAAAATACAAAATTGGTCCTTGTGTTATTTGATATTACAAACCAAACGGTTACCCTTAATACCCCATTAATCCAAACTAATTCAAAATAAAAACACCAGCCCACCCATTTCATCCCCTTAGCCCAAAACCAAACCCTGGCCCAAAAAAAAAAAAAAAAACCCACCCCCGTTTTATTATAATACCCTCGGTCAACCCTAACCCTTTGACCATCCATTCACCCTTGCCTCCACCTCCCTCCAAAAACCTGCTACAAACCTGCCACCACCATCATCACTCCACCCTCCCCCTCCTCTGCCACACTCAACACCCTACACCCTATGCCTCAAAACAACAACTAAACAACAAAATTCCCCCCCTCTGCCAGTTATCAGGACCCAACTTGTTATTTCCATTTTTCCCGCCCAAATACAAACCAAAGGCTCAGATCAATTATGCTTATCCAACGGACCAGGAGAGAAGTGGGAACCCTCCAAAGTGCCTTTTTGAAGTATAAATGAAGAAAAAATAGTGGAAGCAGGGGAGTTAGTTTTTAGTTTTTAAATGTATGGTAGCTTAGTATAATGTTAATGTTAGATTAATGTTTTAAGTAGTGAATTAGGTCTTAATGTAATTTTTCAATTTCAGTTAATTAGTATAATTTGTAAACTCTTTATTATTAATGCAAGTATTTTTCAATCTCCAAGTTATTTACAGTTTCATAATCATCTTTTAAGCTTTCCTGAATCTTGTTCAAAACCTGTTGTTGTTACTAGTCTTAGTCTTTCATGGCCTCACAATTCCCTCAGTAATCAAAAAGAAAACTCAGAAAAGAAAAAGAAAGAAAATAAAAATAAAATAAAAACTCAATAAAAAAGAGATGGGAGAACAAAGTGAAGCAGTCAAAACAGGTTATGGAAATGGAAGGTATCTGGTTTAGTGCTCATGGGAGCAATAGGATGGTAATTTGGTTCTAGCTCACACTGAATTTTTGCTTGGGACCCCTTGTAAGAATTATGCTCCTATTCCCTTTTATTTTTGCATAATCTGTCAACTCTAGTTGTAGTTGTTAGTAGTTGCTTATTTCTACTAGTTTATGCTTAGTTAAGGTTAGCATAAGTCAAGTTAGTGATCTCATGGTTTAATTTCTCATGCTACTTCATAACACTTTCTTAACTGTTTATAAAAGAGTGTTTGGTTCAGTAGGTTTTAGGGTACTCTGGCTAATGTTTGTTGTTAAACTTGTTTGTAACATCTCAGTTTAGGTTAAAGTAGCATATTCAAGTCATTAAATACAAGTCTTTACATTTAAAAGTCAAAATCAGTTTTAAATTCTCAAATTGGCTTATCTGTTGTAGTCTGAGTTTGCATCACCATGCATTTTAGTTTAAAAATTGTTCATTTAGCTTAAATCAGCTTCATCATAGCTTATTACTCCATATTTCATCAGTTAGGATCAAGCAAATTTCAAATTAGTCAACTTTCCATGAAGATCATAAGAAGTCAATATTGCCCATATGCAGAAAACCCCAAAATGCCATGATTTATTGTGATGTTTCTGTGTAGTTTTAAACCTTGAAATTTTCAGGAGTTAAAAACCCCCAGCTAGTCTTTATGAATCCATGTTTTACTTATTTTTGTGATTTTTTTTATCGCCTTTTTGGTAGCTTAAATAGGCCTGCAGGGCAAGGTCATGCCCTGCCCCAACAGTTGACCCGTTTTCTTTGTGCCTTTTCTAGTTCCATATTTGGTCATGCCCTTTGATTCTTAGTGTTTTGCATAGCTTGGTACACTGTCTTGTTAGATCCATAATTTATTTGGTCTCGTTTTCTTGCTAGCTCACTTAATTTTGCCCTCAAAATCACCCCCAGACCAACTGTTGATGCTGGTGCATCAGTTATGCATTGAGCTTGTTGATTTTTGTCCCTATTTGATTCTTGGTGATTCATTGTTGATACAATGTTGATTGTATGTGTTTGGGGCTATGGGTGCCTACTTGTATCTTTGTTGTAGTTTATCAGCTTAATTGGGTATTTTTAGGCTAGTTTAGCTTGTTCAAAACTCATCTTAACACAAAAGCTCACCACAGTTGGAAATTTCAAGCTTGAATAAGCTTGTGAGTTTTCTCAATTGAGCCTTTCTACCTGTTTTAAGGGTAATTTGATTTTGTCCATTTAAGTATAGTTCATGAAGGTCTCTTGTGAGCTTTTGAGTTCTTAGCATACACTGAATGATTGTATCATCAGTGTGCTACAAGCTCATCTCATCAGCCCTTTTTCTTGTTCATTAGAGAAGCTCAAACTGAGCTATTGGGTCTTTGGGTAGTCCTTCTTGCTGGCTTGTTGGTTCCAGGGTCACTTGGACCTATGAGCTTGTTTGGTGGGCCCTACAGTGGCCTGCTAGTTAACCTTTATGCCTGCCAAGTGGCCTGTTTAGACAGGTGGTTTGGTTTTTGCTTATTCAGCTTCCTAGCTCAGTTCATATGCCTTCATTGTTTTTTCTCTGCTTATTACTAGTTCTGTAACTTGTTTCTAGCTTATTCAACCTTTGGTTTAGCTTGTGGGCTTTTGTGGTAGCCTTGTGCAACTCAAAACCTCTTTTTAAGCCAAAAGCCTAAGCTGATCAGCCATTAAGCTCCCCATCTGCTTATTTTTTAGTTTTAAATTGGTTGTCTTTATTTAAGTTACTCAAAATCAGTTTACAAATAGGATTGTAAAAGAAAAGTTCCAAAAAACCAAAGTTAATTTCTAGTGATAGCTTCTATTTAATACTCCCTCCGTCCCATTTTAATTGTCCGCGGGCCCGAATTTGATCGTAAATATTTTTGTTTGTATTATATAACACTTAATGAAATTTATATCATTGAAAAGTTCGTTTAACGAACTTTTCAATGATATAAATTTCATCAAGTGTTATATAATACAAACAAAAATATTTACGGTCAAATTCGGGCTCGCGGACAATTAAAATGGGACGGAGGTAGTATAATTTAGCTTTTTAATTTTTCTTTTTAAATTCTTGTCAAGTACTTATATGTTTTTATATTTTTCTTAAATTCATAGTATATTAAAGTATTTGTAGGAATTTTTTCAGATTTTTATCCTTCCATTTAGTATTTATTATAATTAGTATTAGTTTATTAATAATTAAGTAATATTAGATAATTAATTAGGTTTATTATTTTTTACTTAACAACAGTACTTTTTTATATTTTTCCTAGGTTTCATATGTCATAAAATAATTGTAGGAATTTTTTCATAATTTTCACTATTCATTTTCTATTTTTCTTAATTTTAGTTAATTAATAAATAGTAGTTAATTAATAATAAATAGAGAAAAAGTAGGAAAAATTTATTTTTAGTTTTAAAATTACTTTTATATTATTTTAGAATTTTTAGAATTAAATTTTCATTTTTCTAGCTTAATTTCATAATTAGTGTAATTTAAATATTATTAATTAGTAATTAAATAGTAATTAATTAATAGTAATTAATTAAATAGTGTAAAAATTATTTTTCTTTTTCTAAAAATTTTCTTTTATCATTAGGATTGTAAAAATATAATTTTCATATCCGTAGGTATTTTATTTTACAAAACTCGCGTTTTATTTCGTACGTCTACGTAACTTTAATTCAAACGAACGCGTTTTTAGACTTAGCTCACGTTTTTAGGTTATCTGATCATCAGTAAATGTTAATATAGTATTTCTAAGTTATTTTCATTCCTCATCTCGTAGTGTAATCATTCACAAACCTTTTCTGTCCAAGTTCACCCGATCACAAACCCGTTTTGATTACAATCCACACCTCGTCGGGACATAACGACCCGGGGAAACCCTATATTCCGCGGAGCATTGACTCTAGGCTGTTTGACCTTGTTGACCATCCCTGGTCAATTTAGGTTGACCGTTTGGAGTCAATCAGAGATGTTTTCCATTTCCTTATTGTGATATATACTTTATTACACCCGAGAGATGTGAGTATCTAAACACTATTTGTGAGGTGCTAGTGTATGACCTCCGTGCTTGTCTTTGGTCTTTAGTGAAACGATTAATTGTTGTAATTACTTTTACATTATTGTTAAATGACCCCTAACTTGTATTTTGATTAGAATAAAAGCGCATTTGCTTGAGGACAAGCAAATCTCAAGTGTAAGGGTATTTGATGAGGAGAAAAGTGAACCGCTTTTAAGGGGTCATTTAAGCCCAGATTCTTGATTATTTGATCAAATATTGCCCTAAATCGTTCTTTTTGTCATTTTAGGTACTTTTGGATAGAAATCTGGAAAAGAGAGCATTTTGGACGTTTTTAGAGCATAAAAGTGAAGAAAACGGCAAAGTCTCAATTTTCCTTGCTGGGAACAGTACCTGACGGCGTCAAGGCTCTCCACATGACGGCGTCAAGAGTTACATGTAACACCCCCAATTCATGGTTGCAGCGGAATTCGAACTGGGTGTTACTCGTCGGCACAATAATCACAATAATAGAAAACGAACTCCAATTGAGTCGTTTTAAAAGATTTATCATTCAAATTATATAAATATCAGAGTTTACAAAATGAGGTCCCAATTGGTTCCATGTTTACAAATCACATTAAGTGAGTTTTTGAATGATAATAAAATTTATAGCCCTCTTGAGTATCCGTGCCCTTCCGTACCATCCTTGATCGTCATGAACCTGAAATACATGCTTGAGAGGTCAACACAAAGGTTGAGTGGAATTCGTAGAGTTTAGTTAAATCGTTTGAACACAATAATCGTAGTGTGAGTTATAGGCTCACACCAATGTTTGGAAAACAAAATCGTTATTTATTTCACTAAGCTCATGCAACCAAAACATTAACATCGAACCAACAAAATTGGCATTATAGAAGCCCTATCAAGGTACTTTTGCCGTTATACCACTAAATCTCAAATATAGTGCATTTGTGTGAACTCATCGTTGTTCAACACAAATGGGATTCGTCAATCCCAATAGATCTATTCACAATATTCGCGCTCACTAAAGGTAGTGACTAATGGTTCATGATATAGGGACTTCAAACATGGCAATCGTTACTTAGTGATAATAAAACATCGTCGTGAAGCATACATTAGAAAGCATCGTGTTCGAGTAGAAAAATAATAGCATGTATTCCCCCCATGGATTTGTAAAATAGTTAAACAATAGAAAGTGGGGCTACGAACTCACCTTAAGTAGAATAGCAAGTAATGGAGGTGATGGTTGGATCGTGTAGGTTTCTATGAGCAACCTATAATAGAATGTTGCGACTTAGGTTCGGAGTAAAGAATATAACGGAGTGCCTATATATATATCTTGCATTTAGTCCATGATGTGGTATGATGTATATCGTATGTCCTTGAAAGAAAAGATTCATGAACATGTATGTTTTGTATATCGTTTACTACCGTTCGGGCTGACATATTTCAGAAGTCATGTTAGTAAGCGTTCGAGGAGCCAGGACACTTTAACTCGTAAATCCACAACTCATCTCGACGGCTTACATAATGAACTCCTCACATGAGGCTCCCTACTATCGTAGTAGTTGATAAAATATATAGATATAAGTTTTGATCCGAAAAGTTACTTGTCCGATATTTGAATAAACTTAGGAAAGTTTATTAGTACATGAAGATTGTTATTAGGGGTAGTTTCATAAGTCTTGAATGACCATTTTCTCTTGGTAATATCTCATGGTTTCCTTTTAGGTGAAGTAGATCCAAATTGCTTGTTCATGTTATCGCCTAATTCATTGTTTCATGTTTACGCCTATGTAAGTTGTTATGGTCATTTCGTCATGGCCTAGCCATGACCTTTGGTCCTTGTTTCAAGGTCATGAGACACAACCTTGGCTCTAGCCATGGTTGTGGTCTTGATTATAGGTCATAAGACCTCTTGTTCCTTTCATAGTATAACCATAATCTAGTGACTTTCGCCTAAAAATGGGCTGTTTAGAATTTGAAGAATTTTATCACTCGGAAAGCATTTTTAGGTCTCGAGCTTCTTTGTTCCTAAACGAAAACGTCGTTCCGGACAACTTTCGTGTTTTAACTTTTTGATGAATCGGACCAGAAGTGGGACTTCCAAAACCCAAATTTGATCAGAATGGTATTTGGCAGTTTTGCCGGAAATCTTTGGTAATTTCAAATGGGCGTAACTTTTGACTCGTATACTCGTTTTAGGTTGTTCAAATTGCTATGGTTTCCTTGTTAAGTCCTCTACTGTAATATGTAATGATCTAAAATCATAATTTTACCATTTTGGTCGTGGTTCTCCAAGAAAGTCACTAGTTTACTTGTTTTAGTAACTTGTTGTAACAATCGATAACAATAACTTGTTTTGCTCACTTTTATACATCATGGACATAACTACAAGACATAATATAGCAAGAATAACATGTAAATAACATGAACATGATTATTTAACAAGAATCAAGTTAGGGTTTGGCTCACAACTTTTGGCTTTCAAAGATGAAAGGAAGTTAACATGTAAGGATAGGACATTGATAGACTTGCTTCAACCCACTTCTTCATGCAATCTTTCTACTCTTGTAATCTTGAAAGATGGATGATGAAGGTTGAGGTGAATTGAGTGGATTTAAACTCAAGAGAAATCACCAAGTATATTAGGGATTGGAAGAGTTTTGGTGAATGATATTCTAACTAGGGTTTCTACCTTGAAGAATCACTTGAACCTTGCTAGAAATTAGAAGAAAATAAAGCTAAGGATGGATGGTTATGGTGGTGGAGGTGCACGACATAACAAGGGGGAGAGGGGCTATTTATAGTCCAAAATGAGGAGGTTAGGAAAGTGCTAGGAAATTACTAAAACTTGGTGACCAAGTTGTAATAAAATGATGATTTAGGGGTAGATTCATGAGATGAAGCCACATGGGATGACTCCCCCCCTCCTAGGTCGGTTTGTAAGCTTGGAGAGCAAGGGTGTGGACTTTTCTTGGTATTATCCAAGATACTTGGTTAGTTTTGACTCCGGGAAATGCCAATCGTAAATGATTAAGCCTCAAAACATAAAACCGGGTGTCGTAAAATTATGGAATTTGAAAGTATGGTTAAACTTGTCAAAATACTCCATAATAAAATATAAAATGAGTGGTAGGTTCTATCGGGTGCTAAAACCCTGTTAAAAACTGGAAACACGGGTCTAAAACGCGTAATTCGCGTAAAACGCTGAATATTGCGTAAAATTGAGAAAAGTAAAATGTTACTTTTCTAATGTGATAAAAATGATTTAAAATGACTTATAATGTCTAGACTGGGCTCAGTCTAGTGTCGGTTGGTATTAAATGTCTTTTAGACATCAAACCGTAAGCCTAAAAATCACGAAATGACTTATAACATCAAGGGATGATTTTTGGTCAATGGAGGAGGGAAAAATATGTTGACTTTTTCTAATAAGTTGAAAAACTCAAATCGTCTTAGAAACGCGTTTTGTGGTCTAACGGTTAATCGCCCAAATGGTTAAGCGTGCTCACGCGAGAGTAGTACAGGCTTGGGTGACCTGCCGGGAAGTCTTTGGTCATGTTTTTCTCAGTCACGATTAATTCTCAAATAAATCATGAGTGTGTCAAACATTTTTCCGATGTGGGGTCACCTGACGGGGTCGAATTTCGTTGTACGTAGAATTTCTGATTGACGTTTTACCCTAAAACGTGTAATTCCGTGTAATTCCTTAATAACTTTCACGAAAATGATCTGATGGATGTCAAACATTTAATTTGCCATGGAAATGATTTATCACTCGAGAATATCAAATAAAAATCGACTTTCGGGAAAGTTTCGGGAAAAATGAATAGTAAAAGTGAATAGTGAAATTTTTCCGGGAATAGTAATTAACCTGAAATTGCGAATTGTTACAGTCTCTACCCCTTACGGGGAACTTCGTCCCGAAGTTCTATGTGTGTCATATGTTGGAGTGGTGTCGATAAAGATGTGTGGTTACTTATGAGGACTATAGTCTGGGATTACCAGTGATGTAGTTTGATTTGTCGTTTTAGTGTATGGCGTAGGATGAGGCTTACTTTTATGTAGGAAAGGTATGGTAATAGTCGAATATCAAAGGAAATTGATATAGCAGTCGAATATTAATAGGAATTTGAGAGAGTAATTGCAATCATAGCCTAGTAGGTAATCGGTTGTTGTACCTAGTGTTTATTGACTTCATACTTATGTTATTTTGGATACAAACAAGCCCACTTGTTTATAATTCTTTATTTACATAGAGAGGCATCCCAAACAATGTAGATAAGGAAATATAAACTTATGGTTTGGTGATTTACAATGTCTTTATTTAAATGAAAAGGCATCCCAATCCATTCAAATAATTACAAATCATCCTACACAACATTCATACTTAGTCGGTGAGTTACAAGGTAGGGTATTACGAGATGATACTGGTGTTCCAAGATGAATATTCAATCTTGTAAAGCTGGTAAGGGTGCTTGTGGTGTAGCTAAGGATGATTTGAGCTTTAAAAGTGCATCAAAATCTGTTAATGAGCTTGTGGTTCCAACGGTTGTGAAGATAATGTTATGATATGTTGATGAACAAAAGTGTGTAGTGTATGCTTAACATTAATACTCTTAGGTATAGATGTTGAGTTTGCTTTAAAAATCTTAAGAGATTTTAAAGGTTTATGATTGGATGGTATCCTTAGGACCTAAACAGGATAGTACTTCTACAGGATGAAGAGAATAATTGATAACTATCCCAAGATAGTAGTTCGGATTATCTCATAAATGAAAACTTTCAAGAATGAAATTAGGTAGTACAAATAAGGTGTTAAGATTTCGCTGAGTGGTAAAACACTATCGTGTCTCTAGATCGTTTAATGAATTCTGGTGGTTTATCGAGTTCAAGTAGGAAATCAACCTAAACATAACCCTAGTACAACTAATCTCAGTATTTGAAAATTTTAAGTCGAATATAGTTAGTCAGACTATATTCCACTGTCCCTAGGTTAAATATAGGTGACTAGTCTATATTTAGCCAAGGTTCGATAAAATTTTCAAATACCTAAATTAGGTATACTTGTGATACGTCCGTTGCTTTCGGGAAACTGTCCACTAAACAAAGGCGATGTCAAACCATTCAGTTGCAAGTCCCGCCATAAGAGACTTGTAACGTATGTTTTCACATTCCATTGCATAGAAGATAGTACGGGTAGATATGTGTGGAAAGGAAGTTGAAGTAATTCTAAAACAGTCTATACTGGGCTAGAATTACAAACTTTTAACAATGAAGGTTTCAGAAGAAAACTTTGATGGATGTAGAGAAAGTTCAACTTTTGTCGATGATGGATTAGTTTGTCCTTTAGAAATCTCATATTTCTTGTTTGGAAATCGATAGATTGTGATGGGTTTTTGATATCATATGAAATGATATTGATGAGGTGGTGGAATAATTCGAGAGACCATTGCACAAATCACAATGTCTCGGAAGTAGATTAGACCATTGTGTGACTCAAAACATTTGAGAAATGATTAAGACCATTGTGTCATACAATGTTCGGGAAATAGAAAAGACCATCGTAATTCGTTACAATATCTTGGATATAAAATGTTGGAGTAGGAACATGGTTGGGAGAATGTGGTTGTGTCGAAATGCCATAGAATAGGCATGTGTAGATATGTTTAGATAAAATGATTGAAAATAACTCGAATGTATATATAAATATACTAGTATTTGTTCGTGTAGTGGAAAATGCCTAGTGTGTATATATGAATATACTTATGTTCATGTAGCATAAAATGCTTAATAAGTCCATAATCGTCTGGAGGATGGAAGACACGAAGATCGGAAGGCTATAAAATGTTTTTGCTTGTAGTGTGGTTATAGTTTAGGTCTCAATTAGACCCGTTTCTCTATAACCCTGGCTCTGGTACCAATCTGTAACACCCCCAATTCATGGTTGCAGCGGAATTCGAACTGGGTGTTACTCGTCGGCACAATAATCACAATAATAGAAAACGAACTCCAATTGAGTCGTTTTAAAAGATTTATCATTCAAATTATATAAATATCAGAGTTTACAAAATGAGGTCCCAATTGGTTCCATGTTTACAAATCACATTAAGTGAGTTTTTGAATGATAATAAAATTTATAGCCCTCTTGAGTATCCGTGCCCTTCCGTACCATCCTTGATCGTCATGAACCTGAAATACATGCTTGAGAGGTCAACACAAAGGTTGAGTGGAATTCGTAGAGTTTAGTTAAATCGTTTGAACACAATAATCGTAGTGTGAGTTATAGGCTCACACCAATGTTTGGAAAACAAAATCGTTATTTATTTCACTAAGCTCATGCAACCAAAACATTAACATCGAACCAACAAAATTGGCATTATAGAAGCCCTATCAAGGTACTTTTGCCGTTATACCGCTAAATCTCAAATATAGTGCATTTGTGTGAACTCATCGTTGTTCAACACAAATGGGATTCGTCAATCCCAATAGATCTATTCACAATATTCGCGCTCACTAAAGGTAGTGACTAATGGTTCATGATATAGGGACTTCGAACATGGCAATCGTTACTTAGTGATAATAAAACATCGTCGTGAAGCATACATTAGAAAGCATCGTGTTCGAGTAGAAAAATAATAGCATGTATTCCCCCCATGGATTTGTAAAATAGTTAAACAATAGAAAGTGGGGCTACGAACTCACCTTAAGTAGAATAGCAAGTAATGGAGGTGATGGTTGGATCGTGTAGGTTTCTATGAGCAACCTATAATAGAATGTTGCGACTTAGGTTCGGAGTAAAGAATATAACGGAGTGCCTATATATATATCTTGCATTTAGTCCATGATGTGGTATGATGTATATCGTATGTCCTTGAAAGAAAAGATTCATGAACATGTATGTTTTGTATATCGTTTACTACCGTTCGGGCTGACATATTTCAGAAGTCATGTTAGTAAGCGTTCGAGGAGCCAGGACACTTTAACTCGTAAATCCACAACTCACCTCGACGGCTTACATAATGAACTCCTCACATGAGGCTCCCTACTATCGTAGTAGTTGATAAAATATATAGATATAAGTTTTGATCCGAAAAGTTACTTGTCCGATATTTGAATAAACTTAGGAAAGTTTATTAGTACATGAAGATTGTTATTAGGGGTAGTTTCATAAGTCTTGAATGACCATTTTCTCTTGGTAATATCTCATGGTTTCCTTTTAGGTGAAGTAGATCCAAATTGCTTGTTCATGTTATCGCCTAATTCATTGTTTCATGTTTACGCCTATGTAAGTTGTTATGGTCATTTCGTCATGGCCTAGCCATGACCTTTGGTCCTTGTTTCAAGGTCATGAGACACAACCTTGGCTCTAGCCATGGTTGTGGTCTTGATTATAGGTCATAAGACCTCTTGTTCCTTTCATAGTATAACCATAATCTAGTGACTTTCGCCTAAAAATGGGCTGTTTAGAATTTGAAGAATTTTATCACTCGGAAAGCATTTTTAGGTCTCGAGCTTCTTTGTTCCTAAACGAAAACGTCGTTCCGGACAACTTTCGTGTTTTAACTTTTTGATGAATCGGACCAGAAGTGGGACTTCCAAAACCCAAATTTGATCAGAATGGTATTTGGCAGTTTTGCCGGAAATCTTTGGTAATTTCAAATGGGCGTAACTTTTGACTCGTATACTCGTTTTAGGTGGTTCAAATTGCTATGGTTTCCTTGTTAAGTCCTCTACTGTAATATGTAATGATCTAAAATCATAATTTTACCATTTTGGTCGTGGTTCTCCAAGAAAGTCACTAGTTTACTTGTTTTAGTAACTTGTTGTAACAATCGATAACAATAACTTGTTTTGCTCACTTTTATACATCATGGACATAACTACAAGACATAATATAGCAAGAATAACATGTAAATAACATGAACATGATTATTTAACAAGAATCAAGTTAGGGTTTGGCTCACAACTTTTGGCTTTCAAAGATGAAAGGAAGTTAACATGTAAGGATAGGACATTGATAGACTTGCTTCAACCCACTTCTTCATGCAATCTTTCTACTCTTGTAATCTTGAAAGATGGATGATGAAGGTTGAGGTGAATTGAGTGGATTTAAACTCAAGAGAAATCACCAAGTATATTAGGGATTGGAAGAGTTTTGGTGAATGATATTCTAACTAGGGTTTCTACCTTGAAGAATCACTTGAACCTTGCTAGAAATTAGAAGAAAATAAAGCTAAGGATGGATGGTTATGGTGGTGGAGGTGCACGACATAACAAGGGGGAGAGGGGCTATTTATAGTCCAAAATGAGGAGGTTAGGAAAGTGCTAGGAAATTACTAAAACTTGGTGACCAAGTTGTAATAAAATGATGATTTAGGGGTAGATTCATGAGATGAAGCCACATGGGATGACTCCCCCCCTCCTAGGTCGGTTTGTAAGCTTGGAGAGCAAGGGTGTGGACTTTTCTTGGTATTATCCAAGATACTTGGTTAGTTTTGACTCCGGGAAATGCCAATCGTAAATGATTAAGCCTCAAAACATAAAACCGGGTGTCGTAAAATTATGGAATTTGAAAGTATGGTTAAACTTGTCAAAATACTCCATAATAAAATATAAAATGAGTGGTAGGTTCTATCGGGTGCTAAAACCCTGTTAAAAACTGGAAACACGGGTCTAAAACGCGTAATTCGCGTAAAACGCTGAATATTGCGTAAAATTGAGAAAAGTAAAATGTTACTTTTCTAATGTGATAAAAATGATTTAAAATGACTTATAATGTCTAGACTGGGCTCAGTCTAGTGTCGGTTGGTATTAAATGTCTTTTAGACATCAAACCGTAAGCCTAAAAATCACGAAATGACTTATAACATCAAGGGATGATTTTTGGTCAATGGAGGAGGGAAAAATATGTTGACTTTTTCTAATAAGTTGAAAAACTCAAATCGTCTTAGAAACGCGTTTTGTGGTCTAACGGTTAATCGCCCAAATGGTTAAGCGTGCTCACGCGAGAGTAGTACAGGCTTGGGTGACCTGCCGGGAAGTCTTTGGTCATGTTTTTCTCAGTCACGATTAATTCTCAAATAAATCATGAGTGTGTCAAACATTTTTCCGATGTGGGGTCACCTGACGGGGTCGAATTTCGTTGTACGTAGAATTTCTGATTGACGTTTTACCCTAAAACGTGTAATTCCGTGTAATTCCTTAATAACTTTCACGAAAATGATCTGATGGATGTCAAACATTTAATTTGCCATGGAAATGATTTATCACTCGAGAATATCAAATAAAAATCGACTTTCGGGAAAGTTTCGGGAAAAATGAATAGTAAAAGTGAATAGTGAAATTTTTCCGGGAATAGTAATTAACCTGAAATTGCGAATTGTTACATTACAAAAGAGGTGGATGTGGACAATACACGTGACGATCCAGAGAGTTTTGTGCATAGGAGATGACGGCGTCACCCAAGGCCGTCATGGTCCAAGTATTAGTGACGGCCCAGAACAATTTTACACATGATGGCGTCACAAGCAGATCTAGGCAATACGATTTCATTATGGCGGCGAGTTGACGGCGTCACAACTTTACACATGACGCCGTCACCCTATAAAATCTATATATAGTTTTTCAAATTTCATTCATTAGTGTGCAACTTTTAGGGTGCAACTTTGAGGGAAAAACCCTAGGCCGAATTTTCCAGCTTTTTCAAGGGTTTCAACCCTTTGAATCTTTCATGTTCAAGTAGAGATAAGTACTCTTTTAAAATCATTCAATATGTCTATGTGTTTTTTGATTATATCTTACGCTTGTCTTCTATTTAACATGCTAGGCTAGATTTCATTTGTGTTTGCTTAGATGTAGTGAAACCTAGATGTTAATTATGGGTTGATTGTTTGCTTATAGTTGTTACGGATGATTGTATTCGATATTAGGCTTAAGAAAACTGGCAGACTTCCATTGGTAACTTGCTTGAATGTCTTAAGAAACATGATCGGAGGTGTACTACAATTTTTGGTTGTGTTTAATGCGTAGGAGAATTCTAATGATCCCATGCTAGGAGCTTCTAACGGCTTGACATAGGAGTGAAGTAGGATCCTATAAAGTTAGGGAATATTGTACACGGCCCTACGACTAGTATTAAGGAATATGACCCGTCATCCATGCAATTGTAACAAGCTATCAACCTGTAAAAGATATCTAGGGAGTAATGAAACCTAAGTAAACACAACTTTCCTCATTATTGTTTCCACCACTAGTATAATTAGTTTCATTTCCATTTCTGTTATTTTATTTTCATTGCATCATTAGTTTATTGGGTTAGTTGGCTAGCAACTAATTCCGCCCACTCCTTCAAAACCCGAGATTTTACTTGCTTTTCATAAAATATAAAAACACAAAAGAATCATCTCTCACCTCTAGACCTAGTTATTAGGCTTTCTAATCCTAGAGACACTATTCCTGAGTTTAACGATCAATCCCCCGGTACTTGTCACTATACTATACTACAATGATCAGGTACACTGCCTGGTGGGGGTTGTAAGCTTCTCGAGATCCCTTGAGAGGTAAAACCTGGTGCGATTCCCACGTATTATATATATATATATATATATATATATATATATATATTGTCTATATGTATAAACGAGCTTAAAAGTAATAAACGAGCTCAAGCCTTATGTAATTAATGAGCCGAGCTCCATTTTAACTTTATTTTCTTTAAAACATCATACAAATTAGTCGAGCTCGAGCTCGAGCTTGTGAAAATTTTCACGAACCGAGCTCGAGCTCAAAATATTAGGCTCGAAACGAGCTCGAGATCGAGGTTTATATATATAAACGAGCTGAGCTCGAGCTCTGGCAGGCTCGGCTCATTTTCACCCCTACTCCTTGATGAGATCCTTCAGCTTACTACTCAAAGAGTATGAAGCTGAACTCGTAAGCCTGATGAACACCTTCAGCATAAGCTGACCTCATCAGTGACCTAAATCAAACTTTACCTATGAGAGTCAGGATGGTTCAGCGACCTGATGGGTGTACACTCCGTACCTCCAAACCCATTACCAAGTGTGACCTAAAACCCTCAATTGAACTAAATTTCCAACATACTCCATTAGTAACTTTACAAGACCAAATATAGTTTAAAATACTTCATTATTGGAAACTCTTTAGCCATATTTATGTATAATCTGAGAAATTGAATCTAAGAAAATTTTATTCCAAAACCCCGTGCGTGCACAGTGATCTAAAACTAGTAAAAGTATAAAACGGATTTGTTGATTTATTTGATAGCATGACACTTACAACATCATATTTTTTCTTTAATTAAATTCAATCAAGACTAAGTTGACCAAACTTTAAGCTGATGATATTTTGATGAAGGCGTGCGCATGAGTCATATAGGAGCGCGCCGAAGATCATTTTCGTAAGATGATATTTGGTCTGGATTCGTAAAATGGGTGGGGTATAAGTCGAGTTCGGTAATTTCTTTAATATTTAAACCCCACCAACTAATCTAATATCGCCCCGCCTCTCGAGATGGAATTGCATGCCCAACTTGCATTATTTATAATGTGCATGGATGGTCGTTTTCTATGTGTTAAAAAAGCTAGGCAACTATATGTACTTCAATCTTGGTGTGCGAATCATGCAAGATGCAAACACAATGAAGGGTGATGCGTTCATTTTGTAATAAAGCATCATAAGTGAAATAGTTGAAGAAGGTAGCCCAAGATAATTGAAAGTTAATAGGGTGAATTTGCACAAGACTATATCAAACGAGTAAATTTGTCACACAAGAAATAATAATAAAAATAGTACCTTCTTAATGATACAGAACAATACCTTCTTAATGAGGGTACCTTCGTATATGTGAGGTAAATTCGTAACACTCCTTTCACAAATTTCACCATCAACATCTCAAAATAAATTGACCACCCTAAATTATTCTTAGTACACTAAAATTAGCATTACGAACAGAGATAGTGAAACAGATGGTGAATCTCGAGGCCGAAAGGGTTGTAGTTGGGAGTGTAGAAGATGAACATTATTGATGAAAAAGAAAAGAATATCAGTTTTTTTTTTTTTTTTTTTTTTTTTTTTTTTTTTGGAGCCATGTAGAGTTTGGTCTACCGGTTTTACTTTTTGCTTTACAAATTCAAGACATAATTTATTTATCTTTATATGTTTCTCTTATAAAATAGTGATTAAGGCTTCATGTGCATTTTCATGAGCCACTTCCTATGTGGCAACCCAAATGGCATGACATCTCCCATGTTACCACACCGCCCCTCTCATGTGGCATTTGCCAAGTGAGTGTTGGCGCAGCGTCATTTACACTTTTTGTTTTGTTTTTTTAATTAGGTTGTGTTGTTGTGTTTGTGTTTTAATTGGGTTGGGCGGGTCTCAAAAAAAGTGAAATAATAGTTATAGATGTTTTTTAATACTCAACAATTTATACGTGAAACTTTAGCAATTTAATACTCAACAATTTATACGTTTATGATATGAATGTCCTAAATAAAAACGTTGAATGATAACGATATAAAATAAATAATAGTTATAGATGTTTTTTACAAGTTTACTTATTATTTAACTATTTTGGTGGTTTATATATTGTCCAAACTGGCGTGACTATTTGATTTGATTTAGTTATTTCTTTTCAACTTATCGTATACGTAGTTGATTGGGTTATTGCAGTTTTTCCAAGAATCAACACTACCTGTCTAACCATACAAATCACGTATGCAAAAAAAACATACACGTACATGCATAAAAAAAAAGCCAATCGAATAAAGAAAATAAAAAAGTTTGATAACATCGTTCTCCCAAGTCCCAACAACACCGACCAGTAACGCCAGCACCAATACCAAAACTAGTGTGGTAACGCAAAATTATGGGGTGAAAAAGGCCTAACAACGTTGCCACACCAAGTGCTCTGACTAACATGAACAATGAGTTTGGATCAAATCACAAAAACAGCAATATGATCATATGTATATATGCGTTCAAGTATTATTGACGATTTATATTTCGAGGCAATCATCAACAACTAATATTATAGGGAATGTAGGCGAGGTTATCCAAGAAAAGCTTCATTCACCAAGTTGTAACTGGTGGCATTACATAGCTGCATACTAAATTCAAAATATTGGAGTACTAGTTTTACCTTTTGCAACTATGATGTTAAATTCAAAGTTCAAACTAGGTGACATGAAATATATACCTCTACACAAAATGCACATTTTAAATGATGCTGTGCAATCCGATATTGAGATCGGATGATATGGAAATGAGCAGAGGAAGAGATTGATGCCATGCAGCTTTGAAAACACGTTTTTGATGAGCTTTTATAGATTGTGAAGGTTGGTTGGCATTGAACCTGATGTCAAAGATATGTATCATTGGATCTGCAGAGCCTGATGTTAGGTATAAACCATCTGGGGACCATGCTTGATTTATTAAGGATGATTGAGACGCACTACTTTCTTGTTTCCAACCAAATCCATGGATTTCATCTCCCTTTTGCCTCATGTCATACAGTCGTAGTTGCCTCTCAGGAGTCCTGCAAGAAATAAGAAAAAAATGGCTTACTATTAGCAGAAAATATCAAAAGAAGTAAACAATACACAAACAACTGATACTATATATATATGATCACTATTTAGGCAACGGATGAAGAGAATACAATAAAGATCATGGGTAATAAAGTGACCCAAACGAGACACAAAACAATTTGTTTTTGTAGAACATTATCATTTAAATAAATATACTTAGGACTACGATTATATAATGAAAAAGGAATAGAAAAAGACACTGATACTTTATATAATTGACCCTGAAATTTAAGCGAAAAGGGGCTCATGGTTTAGAGAATAAATCATAGCAATTAGCAAACACAATGAATGGTAACAGTAAGAGATATTAGCTGTAAGAAATTATCCTGACAAATGTATAAAGTTGAATCAATTGCAATTTACCCGGTCTGAATCATAAAAAGATTGGAGTCACGTGGATTTGGAAGTACACTCATGCACTTGCTGTCTATCTGATGTTTGATAACCCTTCTTTCAGTCTCCAAGTCAAAACCGATAATTCTCCTGTCCGCTCCAACAGACATTACAGCCTTCTTATGTTTAATTCCAGCAACACCCATAACAGCAGAAGTATGAATAGTGTTGTGAAGCACATTAGGTTTCCAACAGTTCTCAGCTTTCTCGCTCCAGTGAATAACAGCATGATCGTTTCCACCAGTCATGAAGGAGTTTCCGTCCCATGGCATAAACATTACATTGTTAATAGTCCCCTTAACATGTGGCTTATGCTCCAAAAAGGTGACCTGATTTGTTATACACTATGTTACAGGCATCAACAAGATAAAATATTGAAACAGAATTATGATGGAAGATAGCTTTTAAGGTGTTACCTTTTGTCCTTTATTCAAGTCCATGACTCCTACCTGAGAGTCCCCACCATCTCCACTATACACGAAGATCATGCTGTTTCCATTTGGATGCCAAGCAACGTCTTCAGGCCATCGCTTTTGCTTTAACGATGCAGCATTAGTTGAACTTTGATGAATTGCATGTGACCTGACATTAAACAACTAATAGTTAATAAAAAAGCACACGTGTATGATTCATCTGCATACATGCTTATAACCAATAGATATATATTGACAAGTTAAACCATAACAAACAAATATTCAGCGATATATACGTTGGATAATTATAACAAATACTCAGTTATATATAAAATGTCGCCAGTCTATGCATTCGGTCATTTTCTGCAAGTGTTAAAACAAATGAGGACATGATTATGGGCCCCGTTAAAGTATAGCGAAGAGAAATGAATGTGACCTACAACATTGCAAATGTGGCATAACATAATTTAGTGATACCTAAATTCATATAATTTTCCATCCAATTATTTGCTTTTTTTAGTAACAATTACAGAATAAGTTTAAGGAGAATGTTTTAACTTTCAAGAATCAAAATCCAATCACAAAACAGGGAACAAATAAGGTAACATAGAGACGTAAAACTAATGGTGATATCAAAGTAAAATATAGGACATACCCTTTTCTCTGTATTTTCCAAAGATTGACAATACCATCCAAAGCACTGCACAAGATTTCAAAACATGATCACAAGTAAGATTAAGCCAATTACCAATGTACGCGATTAAAGTCTATACCAAATACCTCGTCACAAAAAGCTCGTCATTTGTCGGACACAAGACAAGAGTTCTCAGCTTTCTCTTATGTTGGCTAGGAATGTGGTTGGATGCTTCACAGATGATTTTGCTAGGTGATGAACAGCTGTTTACAACCTCAATCAAATCTCTCTCTTTACTTTTCCCTGTCATGATTAATATATAACTATCAAGCCTACAAGCTCACGAAAAAAGTATGGAAAGTTAAAACGCACAAGTCAAACGAATCTCATGTCCAATGCAAGTCAAACAATTACTAATACTTTCATAGAGCCAACCATTAACATGTAGCAAGTATTACCAGATTTCTTTTTTGTCCCTCTAGCTTGACTTTCAGCAGCTTTCTCATGTTCATTTGACATGAGAGGTCGACAACCAAATTCGCTTGGTTCATCACAGGACTCCTCCATCTCAACACGCAGGGGCCTTTTGGGTGTTGCAACCAAGTTTGCTTGACTCTCAGCAGCTTTCTCCAGTTTAGGTTTTTTCTTAAATCTCGGAACAGAAAAACAAGATTGAGACCGAATTTCAGTCGAATCTTCACTCGACGACACATCAAAAGGTGAGGGCCTTTTTAAGGTTACAAATGGGATATGAAGTAGTGTTTTCTGTTGGGTGTTAATAATTTTACAGTCTTCTTCTGGTTGACTGTCAGACAAGCTTACGTTACATTTTTTAGTAATCTTCAAAGGACTAGGCGTTGCCTCTTTTTGAACTCTTACTAGATTTTCAATTGAACTTTTAGCACATCCTCGACTTCGAACGCGTGACAACTGGCGTTGTGTTTCGTCCAACCTCTTCTCAGCTTCATTGAGCTGCATAGCTTATTAAAAACAATATTAGCTATAATTGCACAACATAAAGTAACTTTTCTATATTAGCAATTATTATTGCACAACCACAGTCCAAAACAGCACAATCAAAAGCACTTGTTACTACATAAATAGTTGCATTTTTTATAAAGCAACAATTAGAGCATTTATTATGTAAAAAAGCAAAATTCCATAGACAAACAAAACAACAAAAGACCCCATTTCTACTACTAAAACAAAACGAACAGAATGCAGTCAACTTTTTCCATTCACCGTCATTCAACAATTAAAACTACTAAAAAGCTACCCAAATATGCATATGGTTTCTTCATACCAAATCCAGAAAAAATTTACCTGTGCTCAATACATGTCTACTTTCCTGTTTTTTCGATTTTAGACAAGTTGGTCGCACAAATAGGGTGCCACCCGTTTGACCCGGGTCATCAAATCAATTATTCCACGTGTCAAGACAACCCATTTATATAGCAACAATCTGAGCATTTACTCCATAAAAAGGCAAGATTTTGAATAAATACAAAACAACAAAGAGCCCCAGTTTCAAATTTTCCCATGAACAAATAAATCTGCTAAATAACTAGCCAAATATTGGGACTAGGGGTGTCAATAGGGTCGGGTTGACCCAACCCGAACCCGAACATGCTTATCGGGTCGGGTTAAAAAATCTTGCCGGGTTGTTTTGACCCAAACCCGATAACCTGATAGTGTTATCGGGTCGGGTTCGGGTTGAATTATTTATCTTATCGGGTCAACCCGATAAGACCCGAAAGATATTGTTTAGCTTTTTTTCAATACAAATTTACAGGTCCGTAGGTGTGTTGTCTTTTCCGTACCACTATTGAATTCTTTTTCATGCTACAACTTTTACTACCTGCTTCTGTTAATTTTGGGTTCTAATTTTACAAATTACATCTGTAGCACTGATCCTATTTATTTATTAGTTTTCAATCTTGAACTTTGCCTAAAACTTCTTCTATGGCGTATCACCAACATTTTTAATTCACCAAAAAATGGTTCTGCTCTTTGTAACACAATGCAGTGCATATGTATATTTCATAGCCAAACGTTGCCACAAACCAATAACACGTAACAATTAACAAATAATCGAAATGTCTTTGATGACTAAACTAATAAGAATGTACTCTTAATGATGGTATACTTCATTTACTTTTCACATACAACATTTTTATATGCACTAATGTGTTTAACTGTATGTATATTACGAACACTTGGTGTACAACTTTGATCTTTTGACGTATATTTTGGTGTACAACTTTGATCTTTTGAGGAAAACTTGGTGTACAGCTTTGATCCTTTTGCTGTACAACAATTATATATGCTCAAATATTTTTTGTCAAATTTTATAAGCCAACCCGATTAACCCGAATCACCCGACCCGATATCAACCCGAACCCGATAACCCGACTCTGTCGGGTTGCATGTTAGTTTTTTTTAAACCGAAACACGACTCACCCGACCCGACAACACCTCTGATTGGGAACAATACATTTCTACTTTACACTAACGCACAATGGTCAATAAGATTCACACAATAGACAGGAATAGAAAAAAATTAAAACAAAAATTAGTACTAGTCCTACAAAACTCATACCCCAAAACAATGCCATGAGTGAAAAGCTGGTTGATTGTGTTTTGAAAATAAGTAGAGACTCTAAAGGAAGTATAAAACCCTCAAAGTTATAAAAAAAAGAAAGGAAAAAATAAAGTAAAGAACCTGAGACTCATAGAAATCAAGACGGCCACGAAGATGTTGGACTTCTTTGAAGCGATGTTCATACAAAGCCATTAATGATTCCTCTTCGTCACCATCTACTTTAACACCACACAATGGTCTCAACCGATCTTGATATCGGTTGTGGGATTCATTTGACCGATGTTTTCAGGGCCACTGTGCCCAGCCTTAGGAAGAGATAGAACATCGAAAAGTTGAAGAAAAAAAATCATAATTAAACTCTAACAGAATAATAAAATAAAGCATAATGTATGTATAATGGTCTAAACTCATTATTTTCATAATGTACTAAATGATCAAAGTAAATTTGTGAACGGATTAAATGGCTGCAAATTGTCTAAACGATTCAAGTAAAAAGACTACGAACGATTAACCTACTTATGATGTTAACTAAAATATAGGATTAACAAATTCTCCATTTAAGTAGCACTTTTTTTGTTAATTAAATATTATCATGTTGAATGTTGAATAAGTCAAAATCATAAACATTTTGGAACAGATAACATATACTGATATTGAAGTTCAGTAGTAGGTTTTTTTTTTTTTTTTTTTTTTTTTTTTTTTTTTTTTTTTTTTGTTTTCATCATCATCATCATGCGTTTTTATGTGTAGAGAAATTTGCTTGTTCTATGAAAAAAAATACAAAAGCATTGAATGGCAGAGATAAGTGGTTCCTTTATTCCTTGTTGACCATATAACGCTTTTGTACTTTGTAGGTAGGCTAAAACACTTGCTCTACACATTTTTGCATAAAAGTATGATTGTGATAACCTAACATTTTTTGTACTTTATAGCTTGGTAAGACAGTAGGTATACACGTTTTTGCACAAAAGTATGGTTACTTGGGTAATAACCATGAGTTACGTTACAGACATGGTGGGTCAATTTGTGAAAATGGTTCAATATATTTCTCGTAGTGCAAAGTATACATTACACAATTGATAACCATTTTTGTACAACATATTTTTTTGTTCCAGACTAACACAGTAGGTAACCATTTAAAATATTTATGATTCATTTTTTTGAAGTTCAGTCTCGTTTTTTTCATCATGCAGTTATATGTGTAAGCCACTTTGCTTGTTCTATGAGATAATGAGATATATATTACACAAAGAACACAAAGTATTACCCAAGCAACATGAGATAATGCAAGCAAGTATTACCCAAACTTTATTGAAGAACACCTAAAATGAGATAATGCGTCGACCTTTTGGCGGAGCCAAGGAAGAGATATATCTTCTTCCTCCACATCGCGATGTCTTCTCCTGGACTTCCAGTGTCCTGTTTCTTTGTCCTCGTTGTCCGAGGAGTCACTTGAGGAGGAGTTGTCCCTTTTGCTGCCCTTATGCCATTTTTCCTCGGAGTCCGAGCTTGAGGGGCTTTCACTTGGGGAGGGCTGTCCCCCGAGCCTATCATGAACTCTTATGTTACTAGACCTTGAAGGGCTCTCGCTCGGTGAGCGTTGCCATCCAAATCTATCCTGGATTCTGCGGCTACCAAGTCTAGCATGGACATTGGTACGCCTACCATTATCTTCATGCTCCTCCGAGTACTGCGAATCAGATGCTTCATCATCTACAGCCTTCCACTACTAGAAAAAGGGCTATTCTTGACTCCAAATGCGAGTCAAGAAGAGGCTTTATGACGCGCAAATGCGAGTCAAGGAAAGACCCGTCATAAAGCTTCATGACTCGCATTTGTGCGTCATCCCTCTATGACGCGCATTTATGACCACGTTTTATGACTCCTTTTTGCGAGTCATAACTTAATTTTAAAAAAAAAAAAATTAATTTTTTCCAGTTCCTAATTTTCTATTAAATGACAATTAAAAACCTGATAATACAAAATTAAATACACAAATATCAAAATAACGCATTTCATATATATATATATATATATATATATATATATATATATATATATATATATATATATATATATATATATATATATCAAAACAATGAGGTTAATTCAAGTACTAATTCACGATAAGTCACAAGTTAATTAACGACAAAAATTACATATCGATATGCCTAGCTAATTCCTAAGTTCAATGGGTGGTGGTGCAGGGGAGTGCAGGCTTGCATCAATTGCTGCTGCTGATTCTCTTTCTTTTGCTAATTCCGCCATAAGTCTGTCCTTTGCAAGTTCCTACAAATTCAAACAGATCAATGGTTCAATTTCGGTAAATCAACTATTTAAAAAATATGCATCCTTGTGCGACATTCCATAAGATGGACGCATTGGGTAACAGGTCAAAACTGGTTCATGTTTAAACAATCTTTTATTCGTAGTCTAGATGTACCAGCGTTGGGTTGAACCACAATCACTTTCATGCGTTATTTGTGACTAAAAATAACAACATTAAACTGAGTTAGGATGTTGTATGTAAGATGGATTTTGTATGCGTTTAAAATGCACTTTGGGCGACACATCTGACTTGTTCCCCTATCAGCTAAAGTTTCTAGAATGGCCTGCTTGAACATCTCAACCATTCACATAAATAAACGAATCTAAACTTTCAACTCTACTCAGCTACAAATTCTAAACTTTTTTTTCAATGTATTACTTATAATTTAATTAGCTAATGTAAATTTACCTGCAAAGCAACTTCCTCGTGATCACGAATGACACGGTGGACAAGCTGACAGAGAGCACCAACACCCTCTACAGGAAGCGCGGTACTCTTCTTTTGAAAAGATCTTCTAACCAAGTTAATAGGACCCGCAATAATTTTATGAGGACCCGCCCACGCATCAGATTCTGTCATCCCTTCACCCACAGATGCAAAAGAACCTGCAGCAGTTGGCATTACATATGGGCATGAATTAACAACTTCGGTTGTACTTGGAGTTGCTTGATATGCCTGAAGAACAGCTTCTACTGTTGGCTTCTGCTGGTGAACCATTAATAAAATTCATTCACTCCACACATCAACAAAGAGACGATCACCGAACAGTTTATAAACATTTTCAACCATATGCACATTCAAGCATAGCTATACCAACCACATTTAGCATTCTCATTTGAACTCACCCCTAGGCAACTGAACCATAAAATAAACAAATGGACACATAAACTTTCAGATATAACACCAGTACCATATGGTTTAGTGAAATATGTTGGCATTAGATATATACCTCTCGTTCAAGACAATAGCACCAACACCTACTCTATGAGAAGCATTTGCGGGGATGGTATTTATTGTTTCAGGAATCCAGTTAACAAGCATGAGGTAATTAGGCTACCCTCCTAACAAAAGAAAACATAACAAGTGTATCTAAATTTAACAACAATCCTAAGCCAAACTTAATTATTATATGAGAATTAGATAGGTACCTTCACTGCACTTTCGACAAGATTTACAAGATCGATTGGCAGTTTAATCCAAACACCCCTCTTGCCCTGTCAAAACCATCCTGAAGTTAGCAGGAAACAATGAAAGTCTGTAATATACGGAGTACTTAAGTCTTCTATACAAAAATATAAGTAATAATATTCTGCAGACGTCTAAATAGGCAGCAAACAGATATGAAATGTGTATAATATAGAAAGAACCTGCAATGTCCACTCTAACATCGAAGCTTTAAGCCGAGCGAGAAAGACATTTGAGTCCATACACTCCTTCGGCTCCATAATTATCATTGATTGCGGGAAGTAGTTGGACCTTTTCAACTCCATTTTTATTTGTCGGTTGGTCCATCTTACAACCCTTTTCTTGTAACACCCCCAATTCATGGATGCAGCGGAATTCAAACTGGGTGTTACTCGACGGCACAATAGTCACAATAATAGAAAACGAACTCCAATTGAGTCGTTTTAAAAGATTTATCATTCAAATTGTATAAATATCAGAGATTACAAAATGAGGTCCCAAATGGTTCCATGTTTACAAATCACATTAAATGAGTTTTGAATGATAATAAAATTTATAGCCCTCTTGAGTATCTGTGCGCTTCCGTGCCATCCTTGATCGTCATGAACCTGAAATACATGCTTGAGAGGTCAACACAAAGGTTGAGTGATATTCATAGAGTTTGTTTAAAATTTGAACACAATATGTTGGTAGTTAAATCGTTGAACACAATAATCGTAGTGTTTGTAGTTAAATCGTTTGAACACAATAATCGTAGTGTTTGTAGTTAAATCGTTTGAACACAATAATCGTAGTGTTTGTAGTTAAATCGTTTGAACACAATAATCGTAGTGTGAGCTATAGACTCACACTCATAGTTAGAAAACAAAGATGGGCTACGTTGTTATATGCCCGGAAAGGTTATTAATTCACTAAGCTTATGACACCAAAACGTTAACGTGTACCAATATCGATCGGCAGATTTATCCCGGTAGGTACTTTGCCGTCATACCTAATGTCTCAAATATTAATGCATTTGTTTGAACTTAGTCAAAACAAATGGGATTCGTCAATCCCAATAGGCCTATTCACAATATTCGCGCTCACTTGCAAGTAACCCTCACAAGTGATTAAATGGTTCATAATAAGGGATCTTGGTTTGGCAAGGATGTTACTTAGTGATAATAAAACATAGTCGAATCGCATACAGTAGAAAGCATTGTGTTCGAGTAGAAAAATAATAGCATGTATTCCCCCCAAGGGTTTGTAAAATAGTTAAACAATAGAAAGTGGGGCTATGAACTCACCTTGAGTTGGATGATGTATAATGAGAATGATGGATATGCCGTAAGAACTTCTACGAGCAACCTAGAATAATTGTTGCAACTTAGGTTTGGAATAATGTCTAAGGAAACATAAACGTGCCAATATATATCTTGCAATTAAGTCCATGATGTGGTATGATGTATAATGTAAGTCTTTGAAAGAAACGATTCATGAAACATGTATGTTTTGATATATCGTTTACTACCGTTCGGGCCGACATAATTCAGAAGTCATGTTAGTAAGCGTTCGAGGAGCCAGGACACTTTAACTCGTAAATCCACAACTCAACTCGACGGCTTACATAATGAACTCCTCACATGAGGCTCCCTACTATTGTAGTAGTTGATAAAGTATATAGATATAAGTTTTGATCCGAAAAGTTACATGTCCGATATTTGAATAAACTTAGGAAAGTTTATTAATACATGAAGATTGTTATTAGGGGTAGTTTCATAAGTTTTGTATGACCATTTTCTCTTTGTAATGTCTCATGGTTCCTTTTTAAGTGAAGTAGATCCAAATTGCTTGTTCAAGTTATCGCCTAATTCCTTGTTTCATGTTTACGCCTAAGTAAGCTTACATGGTCATTTCGTCATGGCCTAGCCATGACCTTTGGTCCTTGTTCCAAGGTCATGAGACTCAACCTTGGCTCTAGCCATGGTGGTGGTCTTGATTATAGGTCATAAGACCTCTTGTTCCTTTTAAACCATAACCTATATATTATGACTTTGGTCTAAAAATGGGCTGTTTAAGAATTTGAAGAATTTATCACTCGGAAAGCATTTTCAGGGCTCGAGCTTCTTTATACCTGAACGAAAACGTCGTTCCGGACAACTTTCGTGTTTTAACTTTTTGATGAATTGGACCAGAAGTGGGACTTTCAAAATCAAAATTTGATCAGAATGCTATTTAGGCAGTTTGCCGTTTTGGTTTCGCTAACTTCAAATGGTCATAACTTTTGACTCGTGTACTCGTTTTGGGTGATTCAAATTGCTATGTTTTCCTTGTTAAGTCCTCTTTAACAGTAAGTAAGTGTCAAATATCCAAGTTATACTATTGTGGTCGTGGTTTTCCATAAAAATCACTAGTTTGCTTGTTTGCTTGTCATAAGTTAACATATGTATACCAAGACTCGTTTTATCCATTTTTAAACATCATGAACACAATAACAAGAACATATATAGCATGAAAAGAACACAAAGAGCATGAAAATGATATTGAGCAAGAAAGTGTATAAGGGTTTCTTACAACTTTTGGCTTTCACTTAAGAATAGAAGTCAAGTATAGAACTAGGACACTAAACCTAATCTTGTAAACCCTTCACCATAACTCTTGTAACCCTTGCTAGCCTTGATATAGCCCTTGTGAAAACCCATTAACTTCAGCCCTAGCACCCTTATGTAGCTCTTAATTTAACCATGGAATCACCAAACAAACTCTTGATTCATGTAGAGACTAACTAGGCCTTCAACTTTGGTGTGTAACTTGAAGATTGAAATAAAAATAAGAGTGTTTGTGTTTGTTTTGTGTTGTGAACGACTTCAAGAGGGGTAGGAGGGTTATATAGGGCCTTGAGGAGGTGCTAGGAAGGTGTTAGGAAGTTGCCTAAACTTGGAGGCCAAGATGTACACTTGTAATGATCTAATGAACCCTTGGTGACCAAGTTTGCTTAATATACAAGTATCCTAAAGTCCAAGGCTTATCACCAAGTCACCAAGGCTTGGTGAATCATCATATACACGTTCATATGATGGGAGGAGTGACTAGGTACTTAAACTTGGTATTATCTAGCTTACGGAGTGAGTTTTGGTCCCGGTAATCGCTAACGGTAAGTTATTAAGTCATGAAACTTAAAATCGGGTATCCTAAAAATATGAAACTTATAAATATGCTAGAACTTATCAATATACTCCATAATAAAATATAAAATGAGTGGTAGGTTCTATCGGGTGCTAAAACCCTGCTAAAAACTGGAAACACGGGTCTAAAACGCGTAATTCGCGTAAAACGCTGAACTGAAAAACGTAAAATTCCAAAACTTTTGGAATTGTCCTAAAATGAGAGAAAATAATATTTCTATTGTTTATAATGTTTTATGGACATATCAGGATGCTGGAATGACGTTTAAACCTAAAAGTAAATTTCGAACACGGCTTTGTGATTTTTGCAGAAATGATCCGACGAGCGTCAAACTCTTGGATTATCGTTAAAATAGTTTAACTTACGAGAATATGAAATAAAAATTTCTGAGATGAATAGTGAAAAGTGAATAGTAAAAAGTGAATAGTGAAATTTTCGGGAATAAAAGTTATCTTGAAAATGCGAATTGTTACATTTCTTACCTTTTCTTACATTTTCTTTGTAGATCTATTAAATAGAGCTTAAGATATGGTGATGGTGATGATACAGGAAGGCGGTGATGACAAAACAAGTGGTTAGGGGTCGTTTTTGGAGCGCGTGAGTTACAGAAGGTGAAAGAGGAAGTGATTTTGAGTGTTTTGGTGGTGGTGGTGAAGTCGAGGTGGCGGCGGTGTGGTGTGGTGAAGTCGAGGTGGCGGCGGTGTGGTGGCGTGAGGGTGGCCGGCGGCTAGACAAAAGAGAGAGAGAGATATGGTGAAGATGATGATGAAAAATGAAAAATGAAGTTTAGGTTTAGGTTTTTATTTTTATTAGTTCAATCAAAAATTAAACCGCCAAGTGGTCCGTGTTTTTTAAAAAATTTGACATATGACACGAATTTTATGACACACAAAAATGCGAGTCAAGGATTTACAATTTATGACAGTTTTTTATGACACACAAAAATGCGAGTCATTATATTGTGTGCGTCATAAAATGCGAGTCAAGGATAGACCTTTTTCTAGTAGTGAATTCCTTCCCACTCTAGCGAACACTGGAAGTCGGCGGCTATCCTTCTCGCGCCCCTCCTTCTGATTGCGCGAAGGGGATGCTTCGTACTCAGGGCCGAAGTTGAGCCGGGCGTGCAGGCTCAGACTTGACCTTCTTCTTGCATGAGGGCAGTTAAGGTTTCGTAATTTTGGAACACAAAATTACTTAGCATGCGCTCAGGCGCATCCCCCTCTAGCGCGAGGATATCTGTTTCCACATTAGGTCCCCTGTCTCGATTAGGCGCGCATGGCGGCACAGTAGTGTCCACGATGGGTGCCGTTTGGTGGGGAGTGGTGAAGAGAGTACGCTGAAGATCTTCCGTGCTAGGGGTCGCCGTAGTGGCCTGGGTAGTCCCAGTGGGTAATTCTACCGTTGGGAGGATCAGAGTTGGGCCTGATTCTTGGTAGTTAGGCACACTGGTTGTTCCAGAGGCCTGCTTAGAGGTCGAATCTTGATGTTTCCTCCTCTGGGGTTCGCCATGTGTTTTTTCCTACTGCGGAGTCCGCTGACTTGAGTTTTTATGCTTCGTCATTCTACTTTTTAGTGTAGGGTCCCACGGATGGCACCACTTGTTGATACAAAAGTTGGGCGTTCCTTGTTTGAGTTCCTGTTCTCGTACCAATTAGATCTTAATGCTCGAGACTTGCGCACTAAGAAAGCAAACAACACCGTTAGGCTTATCGTGGGATTGTATCCCGCGATTATCCTCCGGCGTGAGAGTAAGTAATCGGTTTTAGGGTTATATTGAAGAGTTAGGGTTTTTAGATCGTACCTCAATGAGAGTTGTGATATTCTTTATATAGGCATTAAATCTAGTTGATTTCGTGCTCCTTACTCTTCGGCGTATCACGCCTATCCGGTCTATTGATTTTATCCCATAAATATAAGATCCTTATCAAGACCATAAATAATATATTTGGGTTTGGGCTTTCGTGAGCCCAAACCGTTTAACATGGTAGCCCAAAATAATTATTATAATAGCCCACACGTGGTGGGCTTGGGCATTAGTAGTGTCTATTAATCGGGTTCGTGACCCGAGTGTGGACTATACGTCATCAGTTATCGTCTTTGCGCAAGTACTTATTTGGTGTCATATATATCAATCTCCGTACTTTGCTGCACAATTTCCATCCTTAGTTCATATCTCACTGTCTCTTTATGGACCTTTTTGTAAGTCTCCATACTTGCTCGATGCTCTTCCATTATTGATACCCGAAAATAGTGATACGAATGAACAGTAACTTCTGGATGTGAATAGTGATTCGGATGAATAGTAACTATTTATTTATTTTGAACCCTAGAATCAAACGGCTCTGATTCCAAATGATACGAACCGGATCGATAAAGAGATAGAAAAACAATAAAGATAGAATAATCGACGTTCGAGAGGCTGAATAAGCTCTCCCATTTGACAAGAAATCAATAATCCATAATAATACTTCGCAATATATAATAATCCTATTCTTGTAGAATAAGTCAGGATCATAATCTTTATCTAAATAAAACATAGCTAGTAAATAAATAAAAATATTTTAATACTTATTTAATAATCATTCCATAATTAATAAATCCAGTGATCCTATCAGATTGTTCTTGCAAACCCACCACATATGAGAAAATTAAGAGTACATATTCAATAGCAAAGAGCCAAGCATAATGGATTTGGGTCCGAGCCGGGTGTTTGGCTAAGCTTTTATGACGGGCTTACGAGCTTAAGCCTATCTGTGTCAAATAAGTCTAAACCAAGTGTTTGGTTAAGCTTAAATGAGTGAGCTTATTAGCTTATATAAAAAGTTTTTTTATAAGCTTCAAAAGTGTAGCTTTCACAAAAAGATTTATAACATGCTACAATCACAAATTACAATTTTACTTTCAATTATATTCTATAACATTTATATTTATAAACTAATGCTCTTTTTAGTGATTTATCAACTTAAGTTAAATTAAACACTTGAAGTTGTCAGTTTATTAAACATAAGCTAATCTAAACATTAACATAAACTTGTAAATTTGTGATATATAAGCCATAAGCTATTTATATAATATAACTGTAAGTTCAATTCTGGTTAAAATAAACAAATCACCAAACATGTTTCTGCACTTTTCGTTAAACATTAATATTAATATGTTTGTAATCATACACCTAAATAATTTATTTAAAATAGGAAAACATAAACATTGACATGCTCTATATCTAACAAAAAAACTAAAAGATATGACAAAATCAAAATAAATTCTAGAATCGAAGAAAAAAATATACTCCGTATAAAACATTAATTACCCGTTGTAATATTATTGTTCACATTTTTATTTTAGGTTGTCCCAAATTAATCGTCTACTACTAAAACTAGATAAAGTAATTTAATCTAAATTAGTAAATCACCCTTACTTGAAATTGTTATTAGGGGGTTGGCAATGGGTGCGGGGAGGCACGGTACGGGGTGTTTCCCGTGCGGGAACACCGCCGCCGGTCACCTGTTACCACACGGGATGGAGCTTTTGCGGGGAAGTTTACCGCACGAGAAATGAAAAAAAATTGGAACATTGGAGAGTGAATTTCGACCGTTGGGGGGGGGGGGAGGATTAACTGCTTTTTTTTTTTTTTTTTTTTTTTTTTTTTTTGAGTTTTAATAATTGCTCAAGTTTAAAGAAAAAGAGAAGAAAGACATCTGGTTATTTTGAAAAAGAAGGAAGCGAGTGGTGTTGATGTAGGTCAAAGTGTTAAACTTTATATCCCTTTGTTTACCAGGCCTAATTATTATTTAATTTGGATATAGTAAGCCCACCTCCTTTTATCCCTTAAGGCCCAATACTCAAAAGTTTCATATTAGTTAAAAAAAATACAGTCAATTTTTAATAGAATTTAAAAAAAAAAAAGAAAAAAAAAGAAAGAAAAGAAGAAGTGAGTGAAGGGTGAGGGGTGTGATGCCAACAAAAAATGGGTGAGTGAAGGAAAAAGTGAGAGAATGATGTGGCATAAGCGGATTAGTTGTAAGTGAGTGAATAGATTTGGGATGAGGGGTGTGTTGCCAACCCCCTTACAAAGTTTTATTTATTAGTTAACGGTAAAATCTTTTCCCTAATAAAATATTCCCTAATAAAATAAAACCCCTAGTGGGGACTTTTCCATTTCAAAAAAATCAAATCATACCTTATTTAGTAACAATTTTTTTTAATTTAATTTTTTATTTGAATTTTGAAAAATAATTAAACCTAATTATTTCCTAATTTGCTTCACAAATTTTTAAAAAACGTTTTTATGTTCACATATAAAAAAACATAAAAATACACATGGGTTATAATGCTATTCTTTCAAAATTGTAGACTAAGAATGTAATTATTTTATAAAACACTCTCATGTTGCACGCAAGACCAAACCTAAGAAACCATCGCCACCACCACGTTGCATCCACCCTCATCACCGCTGCTTCTGTAAGGGACTGAAGGCACTTCAGGGTGTTCACCAGTCTCCTTAAAATAAATCCTTTTCATAAAATTGGAAAACAGGGGTATCATGCGAAAAAGTTCTCTGTGATTTTGTTCGGATTTATGATCATTATAAGGTTAGTTAATCCTGGGTTTATGTTAGATTTTCAAATTTTGTAGACTGTCAAAGGGGTTATGTTAGATTGCTAACCGGCAAAAAGATTCATATTGGATTAACTAATTACTCAATTCATCAAATTAACTGGTCAATTTTAATGGTGAATTGTTATTTGATATCATATGTTGATTTTGGGTTATTAGTTGTTTATATTTCATGTTAAAGTTGGTTGGTTGGTTTATGGATCAAATGTTGTTTTTTAATGAAGGCATACAGCTACTATGATTTCTTTGAATCCAAAAACTGTAATTATGTGATATGGAGGTGTTGAGGCCTGAGGGTTGTGTCTGTGAGATTGACCTCAAGTTGAAACATGGCTCACTTAGAAAACATCCAAATCAGTTCTCTACTTCACCTTTTGAGATAATGAATATGAAGTGTTTATATGCATAAAGTGCTTAATTTTGAGTTGATGTTAATATTCTATCATTGTCAAATAGGTAACCAAGAATCTGATAAAGCATCAACTATATTTCAAGGATGGAAAACGGATATACACCATCAAGTGATATTTTATAAGTGGTTGGTATCGATAGTTAGCATCGATGAATCTTTGCAAGCTGATATACACCATTAAGAGAGTGAATCAGATGGGCAGGAGTGTGAATCAGAGTCTTCACAACAGAATACTGGATCATATGTGCAATCTCGGCTGGATTGGACCACGGATTATATCAAGTTACTGAATTTTAATACTGAAGTTGAGAAATCGAAGGTGGTTAAACTAGAAAAGCAATAGAATGAACTTCAACTCTTGGTTATTGATGATGGTTTTAGAGCTAAATCAATGGAATATGAGTTAGAAACAGCCGAAAAGAAACTTTTAATATCAAGAAGTACAATTTCACAACTGAGGCAAGATCAAAATCAAGTATATCAGTAGCAGTTAGTGAACGCTTTACTCAAGCAAATTGATTCTCATTCCAAATTTATGCATGACCTACAAGAGAGAATTGCTACTGCGGACGAGGACGAGACGGTCAATTTGGTAAGACCAGGTGTTTTGAAGTGTTTGGAAATTAAAGGTGAATTTGATACCTCACATTTACACCATGCTATTGTAACGAGTCTTGATCTAAATGTTACACCTATTTTTAAGAATACTAAAATACTTCAAGAGGGGTCGGTAAATGGTTTGGTCTGTTTGCGGCAGTATCGTGATGAAGTTGATAACACTTATGTATGCAATCCAATCACTAGAGAGTATGTGATCCTTCCTAGGCCACAATACGTTGGATCAATTCCTCTGATAAACACGCACGGTTTTGGAGTTGGTTTAGTGACAAAGGAATACAAAGTGGTATGGATATTCCTAGGGACTATACCACAAAACCCTACCTCATCTCTGTCTTATCTATTTGAAGCTGAAGTTCGCACCCTTGGCGCCGGCCAATGGAGACGGCTTGGTCATGTCCCTTACTTTATTAATGCAAGCAATGGGCTTTTTCTCAACGGTAGTGTTCATTGGATTGTTAATGACAAGCATTCCCCTGAAAGGCTTTGTTCTTTTAATATCGACAATGAGACATTTGAATTATTCCCATCTCCTCCTTCTGAAGAAATAGTAGGTGTTTTTTGTTACCAAAATTTGGGAATCCTAAATGGTTGTTTAAGTCTGTCTGATTCATCTTTATTAGAACCTGAGTTCACAATTTGGGTTATGAAAGAATATGGGTTTAAGAAATCTTGGTGTAAAGAGGTGGTGATCAAACGAAGTATTATGCCTAATGTAGGTCGGTTTTTTTCCTGTGTATCTAATTGAGAGTTTAGATGATGGATATATTTTGATGTTTGTTGATGAGAGCAGTTTGCTGGTATATTGTCCTCGGAAGAAAACAATTAAGAAGAGAGATTTTTTAAAACGTTACTTCACTGGAAAGGCTTATCGTCCAAGCTTTCTTAAGCTCGAGACCTTCGAACCACAAAGAGTGCTTGTCTTTTAAAGGTCGGTAAATTTTTACCTGAACTTCCATTCTTGTGTTTGTTTATAGAACATGTTATTTATTTATTTATTTATTTATTTATTTTTTTTGCTGAACATCTTCATTAAGTGATCACTTTCTATTGGTTACCAGTAGTGATCAATTATTTGATTCCTAATTCACATGTGTATATAACATCCAACATTTGTGAAGCAACATTTCGAAGGTAGAACAAAACATGCAATAGAACAATTCACATGTATCTGATGCAAATAATTATGTTACTTGATCAGGTTGAAGACGCGAGGAATGAAGGAGGTTAGACAGTTCCCTTGAAACCATTTGTAATTACTTTCAATCAAAGTTTATGTGTAACAACCATTTGTCACTTAAGACAATGAGAAAAAAGAAAAGTATATATATATCCAACACATTTAAATTCAAAAAGTTACATAAAAGATTATGAGCTAAAGTAATAAATGTAAAAGTTCTATAAATTCTAAGCTAATATATTCGGTATTAATACAAAATAAGATAATTCATAAGTCTTAAGACAATATATTCGATATCAATACATGATTAAAAAAAATCATGTCAAAACCCAGTACATACTCGAGCACTCTTCATCGTATAATACAAAATTAAAAACAAAAAATAAGACAAAACAAAAATTAAATTATTTGTTTTTTAACAAATGAAAATACATTATTAAAAAAATTAGAAAAACCTCGCGCGTGCGCGGGTATTATAACTAGTTGTTAAACTACAAAAAAATACAAAATGAAAATAGTAATAATTATATTTTCAAAGTGTTTGTTTTTTGTTTGTGGGGTAGACAATTATTTGAGAGAGTAGTAAATAGGAGATAAATCAGGTTAGTGAAAACGTAAAGAAAGAGAAATGGAAGCCCATCAAAAGATTATTATGTCAAGTTTCCAAAATACATACACTAAATAAAACCATAAAAAGGGTTTCTCACTTTGTATCCCCTCCTCATTATTCTCTTTATCTTCACGCCAAAAAGAAGACATCATCATCATCATCATCATCATCGGTGGGGATGTCTTTCTGGGGTATGTTTCATCTTAACTATCGTTATTATTATTATTATTCTTTGTTACAAGTAACTAATGAATGAATGGTTTCTTTTCTTTTTGTTGAAAAAATAACAAAAAGGGGTTTACTTAAAGCCGAATGAAGCTTACACTCTGCCGCACAATCATAATGATCCTAAAATACTTCGCATCACTCAGGTTAATTCTCATTTACAAGCTTCTTTTTCCATTAAAATAACTTTACTTTCTTATTTCTACTCTTTTAGTTATTCTCTAATAGCTGGCTTATATAGCCCGCTTATGGCTTACTTGGTTTTGAGCTTATGTTTCATAAGTTCACTTTTTATTGCTTATTTTGCTTTGAATGTTTTTAATGAAAACTTGTTCTACGAAAGTGTTATACTACTTTTTAGTAACTAAACGCACCCTTATGTTCTTGTACACTCTCTTTTTTTATTGCCCGTTTCGTTAACAGACATTTGAGTCCACCGAAATTACTAATAATAAATAAAACAGTCCATTGGCAAAAGTAAAACGGCTCTATAAAGTTATCAGCTTGTATTGTAAGAATAAAAAGTTAATTGTAATTTGTTGGCTGCCAAACAGGCTACCCTTGGAGATGCTATACGAACTTCACCAGCTAGAAGCACTGTAAATTGTTCCATAGGAGATAAACCAGAAATAGCTATATGTTCTTTAATCGTACCACACTTGACTTGTTGTCAACTAGACCTCGAGTTTCACGAATCCCATGATCTCATTTTCTCCGTCAATGGCCCACGAGGCATTCATCTTTCTGGTTATTTCGTAACTCCTGCTGTTGATCATCTTCGTTTAATGTGTGTTTTCCAACAACATATACAAATTGATCAATTGCAAAATTGTGTATCTTTGACTATCTATCGGTTTGAATAATGTGATCAGGAACGATGGCAATGAAGTTCTTAATGGTGATGAAGTTCCCGAGAAAACACAATGTGGACTTCTTCAAGAGAATAGGTATCGCCTTTTTTGGCAAAAATTCCAAATGACAAATCAATATCATAAATTATTACGTGAAAGGTCAAATGTTTTGTGGTTAGACTAATGTGGGCAAAGTATTTATATCAGTGCTGTATTGTTTTGATGAATCAGTGATGCAATTGTAAAGAAAAAGAAGAAGAAGAAGAAGAGAAGCAAGAAGAATAAGAAAAAGAAAGCGAGTACCATAGAACCTACAGCCTGTGGATATGTTAGTGATACAGATAGTGAAATGTTACAATCAAGACTAACCAAACAAAATGGGTGAGACATTAATGTATAGCTGTTTATTTTTACTCATCGTATAGCGGAGCTTTTACATTAGATAGGTAGTCCAACGTACATGTGTTCCTATCTTGTATTTTGCATGATGATTGTATATAAAAGGACTTTACCGACTAATAACTTTGAAAATTTGAACAGTTCCACTAATGCTTTAGAAAGAAGCGAGGACAAGGTGAAGGAGAAAAGGAATGTGAGTACCATAGAACCTACAGCCGGTGGATATGTTAGTGCTACGGAGGATGACAAGTTTGGCTCAGAATCAAGAATAATTAAAGAAAATAGGTGAGACATAAATTCATAGCTGTTTATTTTTGCTCATCTTATAGTGGAGCATTTAAATTGAATTGGTAGCCCAACTTGTGTATATATCTTGTACTCCGTATTATGTATGGTGATTTTATATAAAAGGACTTTACGGGTAAATAACTTTGAAAATTTTGAACAGCTCTACTAATGCTCTCGAAAGAGGCGAGGACAAGGAGGAGAAGAAGAATAGGAAAAGGAAAGCGAGTACCATAGAACCTACAGCCAGTGGGTATGTTAGTCCTATGGAGGATGATAAGTTTGGTTCAGAATCAATAATAATTAAAGAAAATGGGTGAGACATAAATTTACAGCTATCTATTTTTAAGTCTATTATGTATAATTGTACATAAAACGACTTAACGGGCACATAACTTTATAATTTTGAACAGTTCTTCTAATGGTCTTGAAAAAAGTGAGGACATGGTGGAGAAGAAGAAAAAGAAGAGGAGGAAGAAAAGTAGATCAAGTAAGGATATCGTTAATGGCTGAATGCTTAATCTTTGCAATATCTGTTTTAAGGAGTAAACTAAACCAGAAATCATATAAACTATGTCGTATAATTTGTTTAACAGAAGAAGATTTGTTGGCTTTGACTTTCGACTGATTATGTCTTCTTTTTAAATTCTTGTTAGAGCACAATTTGACTAATGATAAGAATCCTAGCATGGAGGACAGGAATGGAGATAGTCCAAGTTTGGCAATCGAAGGTCAACTTCCGGAAATGTCAAGTAAGATAGCCAACCTATGATTTTCAGAAACATTATATGCCAGTTTTAATCAACACATGAAACGCATATTTTTTTCTTTTTCTTTTTCTTTTTTCTGAATACTAATTTCAAGTGACTTGTTATATGATCAGAGACAATTCTCGGGGAATGTGAAGTCAAGGGAGCAGGAGCGAAAAGCAAGTAAATTTGTGTAGATAAGCGGATCAGTTTAGAGAGTAACAAGGCAAGTATAATTTTGTGATGAAGTTTCACTTCAATTTTCTTTTGTGGATTAAGAAGAAACACGATTGCCCTCGATTGCCCTCCAGTTGTTTTTATGGTTAAGATTTGAGGGCATTTTGGTCCAAAAGTGACAACCTTGTTTCCAGAAATCACTATCAATAGATGGTTTGGTTGGTTGTATATCTCACAAATCACTTAATTCTTCCCAATCCTCAAGTAGACAAGCAACCGGGAAATATTAGTATTTTATTCTCGTTTAATAAGTAACAGTTTGTTATATTTTTGGTTGCAAGTATATTTAAAAAAAAAAAAAAAAAAAAAAAAAAAACAAAAGTTAGTAATAGTAACTCAACCGAAGGTTGATGTTATCTGTAGGAATAAAAAGGATATGATGGTGATAGTTACTAGAGAAAAAAAGTACATTATAAGAATTGCTAAATTGAGATACAGAATTTCTACCGAAACATGCGACTGGTCAGAACACAAAATACCCATATGCTACAATGGTAGAATAAGAAGATATTTGCGACTGTTAAAATTTTTTTCAACGGATCTTGATATTTTCTAAGTTGTGACATTCTGAAATAAAAGCAGTAAAAGCTTTATTGATACTTAGTGATTTTTTGTTTTATGTCAGTTTGTCTTTCAGTTTTCAGGAAAGATTAAACCAGAAACTAGTATAACTTCTCGTGTAATATAATGTTCCTTCTGTATTGAAGAAAAATGCATGTTTTGACTTCTTAGGTCATACTTCAACTATTTATATCTGAATCTAATATGCACATTTACTCACTGTGAAATCACCGGCCCTATTCTATATGTAGTATCTGTTACTAAGTTTACTTTAGTTAATAAAGTTTAATTTTCTCAAATACTTAAGAATTCATAGAGGTTTCGAAGTTGCAAATTTGGTTTGGTTGACCCCTAGAGTCCAACACTGTAATTTTTTTCTTTTGCAGCAGTTAAGTTGTTGATCTTCTTTCACAACTGACAGTCTGACACATGCAATCAATTCACATCTCTGGTAAATATTTCACATATTGGGCGGTTAATCGTTTATGTACTCAAAGCGTGTCTTTCAGGATGGTTAATCCAATTACTGCAATAGCGTGATATTTTATGGGTTCTTAACTACAAATCTGACCCAAGTGTAATTAAGAGACTGAACACATTTTATGCAGAAGAATTAATATCTGAAGAAATAGTATCTGCCCCGTTTCATTCTACTATAGATTCATTATTCGGAGGTAGCCTTGTGTGAGTCTATGCTAAATGTAATTCTGTTTTGTATCAGATTTTAGACAAATTATGCAGAATGCTATTAAAATATAATTTTTCAGGTTTTATTTTTTATTTTTTATTTTTTATTTTTTTATTTTTAGTTGGTTTTGTCATAACAAAGATTGCATAAATACTAGAGTCGAGTTCCATAGTCCACCTTTGTGCTTATAAGTGGTTTATTTCAGTGGAAGTTATATATGATATGATAATGTATGGACTGATATATTACAACCAGGCTTAACAAACAGTCCATATTAAACATCATGATGTAGGATGTTGAGTTCTAAGCCTTATATTCATCTCGTGAACATAATTAAGTGTTGTTGCATATCATGTTTGAGACATAAAATCATAGTCCAGGGTGCTGTTGTTAGCAATAATTGTTGATAGTGCTGGTTATAAAGACTAACATAATTGTAGGAACAAGAATAGTTTTGAATGATTTTGATTGATTGATTGATTGAAGGGATACACAAAATCTTTCCTTAAGATAATAACACTGCATAACTAATTCCTAGCATTTATTCTTGTTAACATTATATCTTGACTTAATATAATCATAATTTTCCTAACTACTTCCATATCTGTTGTGTTTATAATCTTTAGAAGATTTTTTAGACCAACATTTTTATATAAAGATTTTTAACACACATATTATAATAAAGTTATCATCTAAATACTTGAAATACCAACTACCAGGAGCACCCTTCAAAGTTTTTACATTCATAATGAAGGACAAATCCATAATTATTAGAGTCTCAAGAACATTTGAATTAGAAAAAGCTGTATGCAATCATGGATTTTTCATGATGGCACCCAACCGTTGGAATCCTTCCAGCAAAACGCTTGTTAGGCCACTACGATTACCCGACCAAAAATCTGTGACCGTCTCTATTAATCTACTTTGGGAAACATTCCTTCAAATAACTGTCCTTGACTATGTTCATCATGATATTTCACCGTCTGATCATGAAGCTATTTCGGTATGCGTACGCACTCCACTTTCGATGATACTAGATTTTTATTTATTTTTCATAAGTTACATCAAAAGTTTGTGTGTTTGTCTGTATGAAGGATCAAGTGAAGAGAATGTTAAGGTTGTCCTCAGAAGGAGAGGAACAAGTCAAAAGATTCCAGACTTTACACTCAGATGCAGCCGAAAGAGGGTTTGGTTGTCTATTTCGTAATCCTACGCTGTTTGAAGATATTGTTAAAAGCATTCTCCTTTGTGGTTGTCGGTATGTTCTGTCTACAATTTGAATCAATCTTTTTTGTTTATATTATCAATACATAATTACTAATGTAAGACTAATGATAAAGGTCTTTATTACTAATATAAACCATTTGATCCTTGCAGATTCAAAGATACTTTAGAGATGGCGGAAAATCTTTGCCTCCTTACAAAACGGCCAGTAAGTGTTAAAAGAAAGAGAGGTAAGAAACCAGAATCCTCATTGGGTAATTTTCCGAGCCCACAAGAGCTAGCAAGACTCGACTTAAAAGATCTGGGCAAATGCTGTTTGGGATATAGAGGTGCAATAATTTTAGAGTTAGCAAAGGATGTCATGAATGGCAAGATCAATTTGCTTGACCTGGAGAATCTTTCTGATGCGGAAAAATTGTATAACAAGTTGAAGGATATCAAAGGGATTGGTGATTTTGTTGCACATAATGTGTTGATGTGCATGGGCTTCTATCACAAAGTTCCAGTTGACTCTGAAACAATCAGACATATCAAACAGGTTCATGCTTTAATCATATTTCTTAACCTTTTCACCGCAACTTCTCACTTTAATTTGATACATTTAGCTTGATCAAGTTTAATTATACATTGGTGCGACATCAATAGAAATAAAAAATGAGAACTAGACTTCATTATCGCACTAATAGATGCCAAGCCGGTTAAGAGATACTGTTTAATCTTTTACGAACTAATCATATGGAATATAATGACTGTTCAGAATGTGTATGGACATAGGTGACAACATATTTACACTGATATGCGCTAATCATCAAGGTAACTAGGTTAGTATATTTAATTTCTTTCCCTTCGTATATCTATAACACATGTTTTAATTCATGGTGTCAGGTCCACCAAAGACAAGAGTGTTCGAAGAAAAATGTAGAGGCAATAGTTAAGGAGATATATGACAAGTATGCGCCTTTTCAGACACTCGCTTTCTGGTACCACAATTCTCCATTCACGTGAAATCCCTCGTAATATATCATATATGTGTGTGTATGTTTTGAGGCTTGACGTGTGTTTGATGTAACAAGGTTGGAGCTAGTCAAGTATTACGAGGAGAATGTTGGAAAGCTATGTCTACTGAAGGAATGTGATTATAAAAGTGTTGCCGGAAGCTTTATCAATAGACGTGGTTAATTCAATTCAAATTTTCTAAAGTTTGTTTTAGGATTGATTGATTAATATGGTTGAAGCAACTTCAAATAATAACGAACAAATAAAATTGGTTTCGTCTCGTTCAAATGATCGTACCTTTTGTGCCTAAAATCTTGTCATGATTATTAAACATACGGCTTGGGCGAAAGTTTATGCAACATGGATTATAATTTTTATTTAATTCTTGTGTTCTTTGTGTGTAGCTTCATACAATATGAAGAATACATTAATTGCAAACAAAAACTAGCATGTAATTTATCTAAATCAGTGTGGGACTGGCATTCATGGTAGAATGTAAGGCACACATGAGAGGCACCATTCACAAGTCTTAACACCATCCCTTTCTTGGCAGTTTCATGGGATTGTTATGAGTGGTTCTGTACATAAAAATTAATGCTATCGCATTTTGTTAAACAAATATGTATATGCACTTTATTTTCGCCGCTCATATAGATTACTCTCGTTAATGGCAGTTTTGAAAAATTAATTCTAGAACTATGTGAATAACAAATTGAAAATAAGAAAAGTAAATTGGGTGTTGAAGATTTCCTTAAAAAAGACACTATCGAGCTATATTGTTCTTTCAAATGGATAAGCTTTGATGCACCTAATGATTCATGGAGTTTTTCTGTTGTTTGTTGGATAGAATATATATTAGGTCTTGAATAAGCAAAATGAACCTCTAATGCATGTGAACCAAAATAGAAAAAGGGCATTTAGAAACTATCGAAATATAAAGTGATTATTTTCTATAGAACTGCATCTGGATTCTGGACTTGAAATCTTAGAGAAGAAAGTTTAATGACGTATAGCATCGTGTTATAACTGACTGATTGATTGATATACTTTCAACCTATTGCTTTGAGAGTGGTTATTCTTCTTTTCTAGTTTGTTAACTATTTTGACCGATTATAAGATCTTTCAGTTTCAAAATATTTATCAGCGCGATAAAATAACAAAAAAGTGGCATATTATGTGGGAAAGATATTTTGTGAAATATGAGTAAAGGTTCTTTATATTGGGTTAAAGAAGGGGCTATACAGGTACCTTTTATTTTACTTGGCATATGACCCTTGGCTTTTAATTTACATGACCCTGGACTCCTTTAGAAGTTAATGAAAAGATGTTATGTACATAATGCTTTCTTTGAGCCTTTTTGCTATCTGTACATTACGGCTGGTCGCAAAGACAACCATCATAAGTAATAGTTCCCACCTCCAAATTAAAATGGCTAAGTAGTAATAGAAGGTTAAGAGACTTCTCATAAGAGCGAAATAGTAATAGAAGGTTTAGAGAAAAAGTACGCTTAATCCTCTGCACATTCAAGCTGAAGTATACATATCTATTACAATGGTGCACCCTTTGGTTCCATTAAGCTTAAGTGCTTATCTAGATGCCTCTCTGGCTATGTTTTGTTTTACCATCATAAGTAATATTATGTTTTGGTTCCGATAACACCTATTTCTCTAGTGTGTTCTGGTGAGGAAGGGCGGCTGTGTTTGTTTGTTTTACCATCATGGCATTAGAAGAAGAAGAAGATAGAATAAGTTCATTACAAGATTGCCTACTTATTGAAATCCTGTCTCGTTTAGATGACACAAAATACGCCATTAGAACAGGTACCCTTTCCAAAAGATGGCAGCAACTTTGGCCTCAGCTTTCTAACCTTTTCTTTACCCATTATACTGAGTGTAATATGCCCCAGTTCTATTCATCCCTTGAAAGAATCTTAAAAACTCACAAGACTCAAGTCAACATGTTCAAACTGGATGCCTTTTACAACAACCTGACTCAAGTTAGCAATTGTATTCGTAGTGTTATTAGTTGTAATGTTCAAGAGGTTGATTTTGATATGACTTATTGTGTTTGGGCTTATAGTCATCTGTTCGATGGGTTTGTTTTACCTGACTTTTTTTTCACCTGTTCAAGTTTTATCCGTGTTAGCTTGTGTGGGTTCATATTTGACCGAGTCGATGTCATTAGTTGGGAAAACCTTAGGACTTTGCATATTGACGCCTTTATTGACGAATATATGATTGAAAATATTTTATCCGGAAGTCCTCTTTTGGAAACTTTGGAGTTGGCTTGTTGTGAAGGTTTTGAGCGGATTGATATTACTACTAACAAGAGTGTTAAGAACTTGGGGTTCATTGGATATGGAAAATATGAGTTTAAGGATGTCATCCAAATCAATGCTCCTTATATTTTGACACTAGCGATCAAAGGGTATTTTTTGTTGAAGGATCTTATGTTGTTAAATGTGTCTTCGCTAATTAAGACTGAACTAAGTTATTCCACGAATAGATGTTTTCAGGTTGTGGACATTCATGAACAGCAGGAAACGCATGAAGAGATCCTTAAAGGACATCTACTTAATCTTGCCCATGTCAAGGAGGTTAAAATAGGGAAATTATGTTTAGAGGTACATAGAACCTTTATTTATTTATTTATTTATTATTATTATTATTATTATTATTATTATTATTATTATTATTATTATTATTATTATTATTATTATTATTATTATTATTATTTTATTATTTTATTTTATTTTATTTTTTTTTTATTATAAACCATCACTTTTATTAACAATAAATAGGATTTTACAAGAAATTGGTGGGGAGCCGAGAAACCAACTGGGCTCCCACACCTCTAGCAATAGCGAAACCAATCCTATTAAAAATATGAACGGCAGCCCGCGCTCCAATGTCTTGAGTCGTAGAGAAATGTCGAATACGCTTTAGAAGAGTTAAAAGTGACTTGTATGAATTGAAACAATTTGTTATTGCGGAGAATCATTGCAATTCCATTTTTCTTTTGACTTGATAACGATCAATTCTCATTTTACGTTATCTTTTTATTGGCAGACTCTCGCTCGTTTAAAAGCTAAAAGTTTTGTAATTCCATCGAATTTGAAGATTCTTGGTGAGATTGCTTCAGGTTGAAGTGGAGACTCGAAAGAATTATTACCTGATCATGGTCCTAAAGGTGATGAAGTTAGTTGATTGATGGCACTTTAGTTCTTGTCTAGGCTAGCTAGCATTCCGAATGCATTTACCCCAAACAAGCTAGTTATTGGCACGCTATTATGAATCCTAGTCACAAGCTTATCAACCCTAGGTGCTAAAGTTGTTCACTGCTATATCTTATCTTTCTATTATGAATCCTAGTCACAGATTTGATTGTGCTTATGTTTATCCTTTCTATGATGCTGGTTTATCTTATGTCATATGCTCGTGTGAGCTTTGTTAAGCTTGATTGTGGTCGTGTACTTGAAGGCTTGATTGTGGTCATGTACTTGAAGATGAAAGTACTCTCTTGAAAGTACTTTTTTTTAACATTAGGTTAGTTTGTGATGCTCGGTTGTGAACCTTCTTCTTTCTTCACTCACAGATCTTGGGTTTTAATGGTGTGTGGTCACTAAGAGGTGACTGTTGACTTTTTACTTTCAATGTCAAACTTAATGGTGTTGAAATCCAACATTTTTATAATTTGTAGCTCTACATTCTCAACGTCTTTTTGCATAAAAGTTATAGTGTTTTTACGTTTTAAAATGGTTACATTTTTGCATAAAAAGTGACTTAAGTTTTGACTAATATGTAATGCAAAAAAATAGTTAGTTTGGCTCTTAAGAGTCAATGATAAGGAAGAGGAGTAAGTCAGAAGTAATCTCTACACCCTCTTGACTTACCATTATGGTAGTTTTGTCCATTCCATGTTCAAGGTCCATTTGCTAATGCTTACTAGTTGCTCCTCAAACACATGTACAATAGTTCTGAAACTTTGTCATGGGGGTTCTAGTGGTTAATTATGCTCAATCTCAGCCTTCTGGTTTAGCATACATGTTCAACTTTTATGTCAACCAGGTTACTAATGTGGCCAAATGGTCTGGTTGGACGAGTTAGGTAACTGGTTAATATGAGTCCGGGTTGAAACATGTAAAGCATGAGTCTTGTTAAAGTTGGGTGGCTCAGGTTGGGCCGCAAACACACTCATATTAAAAGATTAATATAGATCAGTGTTTTTTTCTCTTGTACATGTTTGTGGATGGAGCAAACATAAAAATATTACAGATTCTTGACATGCAGAATAGTGGCAAGTGCTAAGTGCCATATTAGGGCTGGATATTCATGTCGATTATAGTTTTTTGGGTGATAGTTGCACTAAATACCTTTCAGTTTTCCTGAGAGGCTTTGGTTGGCTGTTTCGTATCAATCTTTAACAAGCACGGGCATGGCTTATGTAGCGTCATTTGTTGATCAAACACTAGGGATCAGGTTAGACAGATCAGAGTACACATCGCATTCTTGCTTTTTAATGGTGCAGCATGCAGTTGCATTATAGTTATATTTGACTGGTTAACATAGTTTATTTCATTGGTTGAATATAACCTTTCTTGTCATAGGACATTTCTGTCTCAGTCTCATTTTTTTTCGTTGGTAGATCGTCTCCCATCTAGAAACCTAAAGGTTTCATTTTCCACCAAATAAATGATGTTACCTGATGTTTCATCACCTCTATACTTTGGTGATGATTCACTGGAGAGGTAGGTGATTGGTTTGATAGCAATTCAGATGAAGGGCTGAGACCAGGAGTTGATATCACTCGATCAAGACCTTTACTGGTGTTGTTTGACTTGTGAATCCGGATGCAAGATTACGTGCTTACCTTTGTATATGCCCAATGAAAGCGCGTCATGGATCACTTGAGATGCAGTTGACTTTTACTTTGGATGTCATGCTATCCAAGCATTATTCTCACATTCAATTATCTTGACAATTCTTCATTATCACGCTTACCTGTGCAGAGTTTGAATATTCATATTTACATTCCAGTCTTGCTACTTGAGTGTTTGTTGCAATAGGAGAGAAGTTCGGTGAAGGAATATGAGTATTTGAGTTCTCGTTTGGAAAGTGCTGAAGTTAGTCTAGTTGAGCGAATTTGTCGTCATCGTTCAGGAGGTAGTGTGGATGTAGGTCGTGGGTTGCTGTGGGTGGTGTGGATGTTGTAGGTAGTCGGGTTGCTGCGGCTCGTGGGGTTGTTGGGGGTCATCGGGTTGTGGGTAGTCGGGTTTCTGTGGCTCATCGAGGTCTGGGTCGTGGTGTTGCTTCTGGTGTGGATGTGGGTAGTGTTGCCGTGGGTTTTCGTGTTGCTTCTAGTGTGGATTTTTTCGTTGTGTTAATGTGGTGTTTTTCGATCTAATACCCTCGGCCATGATGGAAGAGATCAATGAAAGCATCAATTGAGGTGTGTGAGTTATGTTTTCTTGCTTGCTTTCTTACATTCATCATATACCCATTAAATACCATAGTACAACTGATAACAAAAGAACTAGAAAAACTACATGTAAACACACGAATTTCTACCACGTTGGCCACTATACTATGGTTCACGTTTCTATTCTTTAACTGAATTAAAAGATAATATAAAATGTGCTATGTTTTGTTTGTTTACGGGGTAAAAGCCATAAAATACCATCGTACAACTGATAACAAAAGAACTAGAAAAACTACATGTAAACACACGAATTTCTACCACGTTGGCCACTATACTATGGTTCACGTTTCTATTCTTTAACTGAATTAAAAGATAATATAAAATGTGCTATGTTTTGTTTGTTTACGGGGTAAAAGCCATAAAATACCATCGTACTTTCAAAAATGTCTCAACTTGACCAATTTACTTTTTTATTGCGGACTTTACCAATGAACTTTCAAATTTTTAGCCGACCGGTACATAACAATTTATCAATTTCATTGGTAAATTTGAAAGTTCATTGGTAAAGTCCGCAATAAAAAAGTAAATTGGTCAAGTTGGGACATTTTTAAAAGTACGATGGTATTTTATGGCTTTTACATTTGTTTATGTACATAACAATTTTTTAATATCCAAAATCAATGCATACCACAAAAAATTAATAAAAGCCTACAAAATCAATGCCACAAAAAAAATAATAATATAAACAAAACAATTTATCGCATGTGTAACATCGGGATTTCCTTAATATCCAAAATCAATGCACAAAAAATTTGACCCCATCAAAACCAATTAATCAAATATATTTCAACTTAACACGGAATAATTTGGAAAGAAAGTATTATTGATAATTATTTGTAGCAAAGACACCAAAACAACTTAATCAAAAACCAAATTAAAGGTAAAAGCATTCATCCAAACACGACATATAAAAAAAGAAAAATTGCAAACAATCTTGTTCCGCCATCCATGCTACTATATATGCTAGCCAACCTAAAAATGAAGTCGAGATATCATTAGTAAAAAGAAAACCAATATCATGGACATAAAATTTAATACAATAAAGAATCAAGATCGATAAGAAATTCTTAACGTGAGAAATACATATAGTCACGTTGATTCATAGTTATAATATTTAGAAATATCTTTTTTGTTGATTCAATACAAACAGACGGTTCACAAAAGCCATTTTAGTGAAGATTCACTTAAATTTGTAAGTTGATTCAAACTTTGACATTTATGAATCAAATGTTAAATATTCAAAACTTTGATTAACGAATTTGTTTCTAATCAACTAAAGAAACATTTTTACGTAAAAGAATCGTCAAAAAAACATCAATCAAGACTTCAAATTGTGTTTTTCATAGGTTCTCAAACTTCTCAATTTCTCGCTGGAACTAAAGTCTCTATATACATACCAATATACCATTCATTTATTTGGTATGTTTCTTATTTGCAGCTTTGTATGCCTGGTGATCCTCTATGCCCTTGTTCAACAATTCGGTCTGTTTTTCAAAGAGATGTGCGTGTTTTATTTTACACTCGATCTCTCTAATTTGAAACGCCTCCAATTCAGCCTCTAACTTGTCGAGTTCAGATTTATCGGGGAAATACCTCAGACATGTTAGTAGTATATCCTCTGTATCATCTATTACCGTACCTTCTAACATGCCCGTTCCATCACTTTTCAACCATGCATGTAAATTCTTATATTTCGTCATGAATGCATCAACACTCAATCTGTTTTTCTTAGCACGTTTCCAGGCCGTTTCTTTGCCCGAACTCGGATCACTTTTTTTCTCATCATTTCTCTTTGCTTTTTTGGAGTCTTTTTGGGAGGATGACATATTTGATAGTTGGTGGTTTATTACCATCCATTATTCGTAGTCTCAAAAGGATTCTGACGACCTCGGAACCACCAAAGGCGACTAAGAAGGAAAAAAAAAGTTGTAACTTTCGGATTCAAAAAAAGGGGTGCAACACGAGGACTTCCCAGCGGGTCACCCAAGTCAGTACTACTCTCGCCCAAGCACGCTTAACTGCGGAGTTCTGATGGGATCCAGTGCATTAGTGCTGGTATGATCGCACCCGTCATAGTATTCCCAATCTATCCTTTTATATAACAGGATTCCAAGGCATGCAAGGAACTAATTACGTCTGATGTGTGTCACGTCGTTCCTTTGGCTCGACCGTACGCGGCCGACGTTGGTGAAACAACTGATCCGGGCAGGCCTCGTTGCAAAACCCCAGAGTTATGGTTAACGGCCCGAGTTTCGCCGCAGCAAATACACATAAAACCCGAGACCTGCCAAGCTCAAGTATAAAGTGCCGCAAAAATATCTATCATTCTCAAAGTGGTTCGTTGGTATGAAGAACACAAAATATCATCGGTTACACTCAACTAACAATCGTCACGTAAATCCGTCAACGCCATCGGATAGATCTCGAAAAAATATGAAACTTCAAAAAAAAAGCGCCTCAATCCGACGCCCGAGTCAAAAGTTATGCTACTTACAAGGTTCCTCGACGTCGTAGACCGACTTTCATAGGCCGACGTAACTCTGCCCCGACGATTCCCAGGCCGACGTTGAACGACGAGGCCTATGACGAAGCGACCAAGGTTCCTCGACGTCGTAGACCGACATTCCTAGGACGACGTAACTCTGCCCCGACGATTCCCAGGCCGACGTTGAACTACGAGGCCTATTACGAAGCGACCAAGGTTCCTCGACGTCGTAGACCGACATTCCTAGGACGACGTAACTCTGCCCCGACGATTCCCAGGCCGACGTTGAACGACGAGGCCTATTACGAAGCGACCAAGGTTCCTCGACGTGGCCTATTAATCGTCACGTAAATCCTTCGATGCCATCGGATAGATCTCGAAAAAATATGAAACTTCAAAAAAAAAAGCACCTCAATCCGACCCCCCGAGTCAAAAGTTATGCTACTTTGAAGGTTCCTCGACGTCGTAGACCGACTTTCTGTCACACCCCCAATTTACATGACTTGCAGCGGAATGGAATACCTGGGGGTGTATGTCATAGCACCACAGTTACAGTTACATTGAACGACCTAAAGTGTCGTTTGGAAAATACTGCATTTGATCATTGAAATAATCCAGAGTTTACAAAATGAGGTCCCCAAAATGTGTTGCAAGTTTATGAAAACAAGTCCTACTAGATCAAATGTTTACATAAGTGCATGAAATAATGATGAGACGCGTCGACTCCGCGACTCCATGAAGGTCCAAATGCATGTCACATGAGCTACCTTAATAACCTGAAATACATTGCTAAAACGTCAACACGAATGTTGGTGAATTCCATAGGTTTGTAAAATGTAATGATGTACGGCCACCACAAGTAAAAGTGTAAGATAAAAATCTCATGAAAATTGTACAATTGACCTTAAGCTCATGACCCCGAAGCTATGACTGATGAAACAATGCCCCTCCTGAATGTTCTGCCGAAACACTCAAATGTAAAAGACATGACATGCATCCGCTTACTGTTGGTAATCACTACCACGGATGGAGGCGTCACCCTCAATAGATCTATCCACTCACTCTCGCTTAACGGTAAATTAACGGTTCATGATGTTACAGGGGACTTATCACATGGCAAGGTAACTTAAGCAATGTACATATGTTTGAATACTTGGGCTCGTACTAAAATGATTGATGCAATGTGTTCCCCCCGTGGGATTTGAAAACAATCAAAAATGTTGAATTGAAAACGGGGCTATGAAAACTCACCTTAACTGATGAAACTGTGATGAAGTGAAATGAACAACAATGAACAATTAGCTGCCGCAACCCAATATGATGGTACCATGAACATGTAATGAACTGAAAGACAAGGCGCGCACACTCGCTGCAACCTAATGTGAATGATGAACGATCTACTTTAGATCACCAAATGATGTTATGAATGTCCATGCACATGTTTCCTATACCACTCTACTCTTTGAAAAACACTTGTTGTTATCAAAAGTATATATTCCAAGACTTAGGAAAATATGGCTATTAGAAAAATAAACTAGTTGTAATATATATACTTATATATATATATCGTATGTACCAATGTTTGTGTTGAAATCCTCGGTTTGAAATCCTTGAAATAACGCCTTGTACTAATGAAAATATACTTGTAATCACTAATACATCATTAGTTATGAAATTGGGTACTTGGTTAATATTTCTAGAAAATCTAGAATTTAGTACGTAGTGTTATTATTATTTCTAAAAGCTGCCAATTATAAAGGATTTTTGCCGATATTGAAACGTGAATATCTTTGTCGTTATAAGTCCGTTTTACTTGTTCTTTATATCCACGGTTACGTCTTAACATGTAGTAATATATTTTAGAAAGCTTGACCCCTCCGGGTTATGTCTAAAGTCTCTTTTTGTCCGACGAAAAACGTCCATCAGCATGTATTTTTCCGGAAAATACTTTTCGTCAATAAATTTGCAAAAATCATAACTTCTTCGTTATAAACTCTTTTTAATCCGTTCTTTCGCCTACGGATTCGTTTTTGAAAGTATTTTCTAAAAATTTTGCCAAAGTTTCCTTGGTGTTTACTGATTTTCCAGAAATTAACAAAATGGAACAGCATGTTTATAAACTTGTTACAAACCCATTTTTCTTGTTCAAAACTAGTTTCAACCTCAACCAAAACTCTTGCAAACTTCACAAAACTATACTAATCCTACCATACACCTTCTTAGGGTGCCATGGGTTCCTAATGACTAGTAATCAAGTTAATTTAACAAGGGAACACCTAAATCACAATCTAGGGTTTGTATGTTCAAAAAGTATACAAAAATAAAGTGGTATAACTAGTTTGTGCATGAAATTAAGCATGAATACCATAAGATACATATGTTAATTAGATGAAAACATGAAAATAATTTTGAATACTCACTTTGAAATGATAGGTGATTAAAGGATGAGAAATCTTGGATTACTTGTGTTTTTGGGTTATGATTCTTGATTAGGATGATGAAATAAGCAACTTTGATGCTTTGATCTTTGAAAAATAATGGATTTTGGTTATGGATCATAGTAGGGTCGTGGGTTTTGAGATGGAGAAGATGAGAAATGAGTTTATGATTCTAAAAAATTATGTATGTTATGTTTGAGGTGTTTTTGGTAGATATTTGTAGGTTATATTGTATAATACTAGCACATGAATACATAAGGTTAGAAAATAAAGGTCAAGTGGTTTAGGGTGTGCTCATGGCCGGTTTTCAATGTTTAAAATAGTAGCAAAGTCGGTTTTGATCACTTGGGAAATGTAGTGTATTATTAGTTGTGGTTTAGTGTAAGTATTAGTTATAATCGGGTACCGGGTTTGCTAGAAATAAATATTAACGAAGTTAAACGGGACTTAATAAAGTCATAATAATGATAAAAATATGTTGAAAATATGTTGGGTACAATTACTGAGTGATCGGGTGATTATTGTTTAGTTTTCACGAAAACCGTCGTAATATTCATAAGCTTACGTTATAAATAAAATAAATTTCCAAAATACTGAGTAAATGAATGTAATAACTTTTATGATGTTAAAATGGATATAAAAATATGTCGGGACCATTGTGGGAATATTTAGATATATTCGTCGCATATAAACCGTGTGTTAACGTTTATTTATAAATAATTATAAGGAAAACGTTAAATGTATCAAATATATATAAATTTGAAAATCCTAAGAGTGGTATAACATGTAAATGACCTACTGATGATATGCAGACTATCTCCAGTCCGTATGAAATGTCATTACTGATAATGCATGAATTCGCACCTGAACCAATACGGTTACGCGAATTTGAATACCCGTAAACTAAATTTACGATGAAATGTGTAATGCACGTGAATGATGAAATCTTTTCCCGCAATGAATAGTGTTCCATGAATAGTAAAATTTCTGAATGCTTCTCGGAATGTCAAACTGACACCAAAAATGATGAATAGTAAACTGATGAATAGTGTTTTGATGAATAGTGTTTTTCCAAAGTTCGGGAAATGACCTGAAATGACTTGAAATGGTGAGTTGTGACATTCTTCCCCTCTAAAAGGAACTTCGTCCCGAAGTTCAATTTATGTTGGTTTCTGAAAACATATTGGTGAAAAGGTGATGATATTCGAGAATTCCAGCGAACTCTAACGATAGGAATTCGACTCTGTTTCAACTGTTTGACCACACGGTCCATGATTTCTGTTGGTTCTCTTATAAGGTCTGAGATTGTCATTTGGGTTGGATCCCTTCCAATGGAATCATGAGTGACTCATCTGAAAGTCATTTCTGGGGATCTGAAAATGTGAAATATGTTCGTGTAATCCTGTTGTTCTCTGGCAATGTTCAAATCTGACGGCCACTATGCCTTCTCTGTCAGAATATTAAATGGTCCAGTGTATATTGGTGTAACTTTCCAAGTTTTCTGAATGTTAACATGCCTTTCCTAGGCAGAACTTTCTGCATAACTGTGCAGAACTTTCCAAGTTTTCTTAATGGTTTATAACTTATTGAACTTGTAACTGATTCTTGACTTGTAGGAAATTTCTGGTTATCGCATGAATGCCTACTGAACTAATGAGTTGAGCTTTTTCCGAGTTTGGCCCATCAATCGATGGTCTGCGCTTCTTAATGTTTTAAATGTGGTACTGGTAATATATACTGCTGAATTCTGCCAGAACTCAAGTTTGTATGCTAGTTGGTCGATCCTAAAATGAATCTTAAATGGCCCAATATGCTAAAGGTTCAACTTCTCTTGTTATCCAATTTGTATCATGCCAATCCAAGGCATTGCTTTTAACTTAATTTGTTCTCCCACTTGAATCTGGATGGTTTGTTGTTCAGGATACCCAATCCAAATGATATGTGTTATGTACCAATATAACTTCTGCCAGTTTCTCGTTGTTGGTGTGATAACTATTGTTGTAGATGAATTTGATTTATGTTAAATGATTGTTCCAACCATTTCTAGAGTCAATCACTCATGCTCTGAGCATACCTTCCTATGTTTGAATTGTTCTCTCGCTTTGACCATCGGTCTGAGGATGATAAGTGATGTTCACATCTAAATGGGTTTCTGAAGGAAATCCTGAAATGATTACCTGAAGTCCACGGTGAATTCGGTTTTCTTAACAGGAACAACTGAAATGGGTACAATAAACCTTTGTCACTAATTCCATAACGTTCGGTCCTTCGAACTTGGCGTTATCTGAAGGGATAGAATATAGGTAACAATTTGATTCCTTGTGTTTTGTTCCAACGGATGATAAGACATATGTCCTTCTTTGTCTATTGGGTTTGGTCTCCACTACTGAAGTTCGCGATTAATTTGTGATATCCTTCCTAATTCCTTCATCACATATTCCAAATATTCTTTATTGTCAAGTCACAAATCCTAAATGCATAAGCGATGTTGTAGGGAAAGTGGTTCTGGAAATTTGTCTCGCGATTGTGAGTTTTGGTTGAAATCTTTTTCTGAATAAACGAATTTAGAAAATGAAGCAAATGATTTACTGGGTAATATTTTTCTTGATGATTCAAAATCCAGTAGTTATGAAATAAGAACTGTTTTCAAACATGTTGTGATTAAGACTGCTTACCAAAGTTTGATGTCTATGTATATTTCTCATTGTACAATAGTGTTGCTAAAGATTGACCAAAAAGGATCGTACTTGTTCAAAATAGGAATTTCAGAAATCATTTTTCCACAAGGTAGGTGATTTATGTAAACGCATCAACTTTATTTAAAAGTGAAAACACTAACATGGATAAAATGGTAGAATAGGAAATGTTCGCTTAAATGCATCGATGTCTAACACTTAGTTCCTGAGGTTGGATAATGTCTATTGATGGTTATCTGGCATAACTACAAGCATAGGTATTTAGACTAACTTAAGTCATGAAATAGTTTATCATTGTAATTGGCAAGACGAAGGTATCACTTGATGTTGTGGCAATGAATGTCTATTCTGTTTTCCCATGTTGATGAGGAGATATGTTCTAGTTTGATTCCTTGCTTGGTATGAAGGTGAGGTTATCTGAAATTTCTAGACGTAATGCCTTAGAGGAATCTACATCGATATTCTTGATTCAAACAATTGTCCTTTCTGAAAACTTACTGCAGGAAAATTTATGTATAGATGAGGCCATGTTTAAATGAAATGCTCTACAGTCTCAATTAGAAGCTTGGTTTATTTCTATTGTGTTGTCCTGTGGACATCTATATTGAGTTCAATCCTGTAGCTCAGTCTAGCTAGTACCTTTAAATGATAGAATTTGACAACTAAGTCAGAGATGGTGATTCAGATGGTCTCGCAGTATCTTAGGATTGTTGTTGAGTTATGAATTCTCTCACTATATACTTCTAGTCCTAGTTAGTAGTTCTGTAATCCCTTCGTTGCTTTTATTGTATATAGGAATCCTGCATGTAATTGATATGGAAAGTCTCTCCTAGAGAAGTCAATGGGAAAATCCAACTTAATGGCTAAGTGAGTGACAGGTGGGGTAAGTATCCAGGGATAGTTCGGCAAAAGGGATGTTTATGGAAAGGTTCCTTTGTTTACAAAACTTTTAAATGAAGATTGTTATTAACAATCCTTTGAAAGGTAATTATTTCCTTCATGGCATAATCCTTCCTGAATTTTACATAGGTGATCAGGCTATGTACAATTGAGGACTAATGATGCGATGTTAGATTTTTGTCAAAATATCATAACTTTCCTCAAAAGTTTTAGATGGTGTTTAACGCATTGTTATTAAAATGGTATCCTGATATTTTCTTTCAAATAATATAAAAATTGCCTCACGTAATAACAGTAAATACTTGGTGTAATGACAGAAAAATCAATTTATTGGATGGAAATAAAATAGCTTACTTCAGAAATTTTTCTGTAAAACAATTTCCCCATATGATAGTAAAATAGCTTGAATGGTGTATTGGATACGTGAGTGAATCTTGTCGAATGGTAATAGTCTACTAATTCGTCAAATACGAAATCAACCTAATACCTGATGAGACAATGCTAAAATGTTGCTAAACGATTGAAGTCTGAGCAATTAGGATAGATAATGGAGTAAACGATGGTTATGATTATCACCTAGGTAACCAAGATAGATATTATATTGGATAGGAAAGTGCTTAATACAACTAGGTTATGTCATCGTACCAACGGTAAGTACAAAAGGAAAGATACAACCCTAAAGGACTCGAACTACGGTTTATATATTGAAACAAAGCTCCTCCTGCTGAAGCATTGTTGTTATCCTTGATGTTGCTAATATCCTGACGGTTCTTTTTCAACAGCTCACGCTATTCCTCGAGCGATTTAGTCTTGATTCCAAGTTCCTGATTTTTCCTTGTTCCTTAGTGAGGGCGGTGACTATGTTCTTGGCAATGACTTGTCCAACAGCAGCTTGCGTCATGCTTGAAGTGGTTTGCTTAAATTTCTCTTCATCAAATCATAAGTGACCATGAGGGTATATAGTTAATGAAAGCCATCATATTCACAACACATGAATATAATACATGAAAAGTTCGGTCTACGTGAACCGGTATCACAAATAGCACAACCATTTCTTACATAGTAGAGTCACACTTGATATATTTGTTTGTACAACAATCAAAAGACAACAAGTTCTTTAGACTATGTCCCACACCTTCTGTGGCTAGGATAATAGTAAAAGCTAGTGAGGATATAAATCTGGTCTAGGGACTTCCTGGTGTCCCTCTGTGTGAAATCAGGTTTGTGGCATCATAAGGTTGGGATAGTCCTGAAGTGGTATCTGAAGTTGTGCATCGATCAAATCTTAGATAATGTAGGTTCTGAACCATTCCTGAAGAATCTGCGGATGTTTCTGTTGAGTCCGTGTTATTGGTATTATCTACTAGATGTTATCTAGTTCATGGCAAGTGGGAATGGAAAAAGGAAAATGACAATGATGGTACTAGTGAACGGAATACTACCCTCTTCCGCGCTACCTCGCGACATCCAAAAGGTAAAACTAAAGTACACAATGTGGGAAGGCTAATAGTGTAATAAGTAACTGATGGTGGTGATAGTACCTGAGTAGTAAGTGCCCTACTAGTGATGGAAAGAAAACACACTATCTTGCTTGCAATAAGCATCCTAATAAGTCCATTAAGATTAATTCTGAATACACTACCAAAAGGCATTCTATGTACGGGCTGAATGATAGGAAAACCCTGTTCCTATGGCAAATCAATAGTACTAATGGTGGTGTAAATGCAACTGGTGGTATAATGGTAGTGGAAGATGACAAGGCATCTTCAATGTCGGAATCCGATAAAAGGATGTCAGGGTGAGTATCTGAAGACATGTCACTTATGAACCAGGTCAATAAAATGATATATATATATATACGAATATGAGTATAAATAACTCGCACAAGGTATGTATGAAACAGCATGTATCATGATTATGCACTTATGATGGAATGATGAGATGCTATGATGATGTGGTTATAGTCTAGGGTCCAAGATACATCCTAGTTCGCTATAACCTTAGCTCTGATGCCAATCTATCACACCCCCAATTTACATGACTTGCAGCGGAATGGAATACCTGGGGGTGTCTGTCATAGCACCACAGTTACAGTTACATTGAACGACCTAAAGTGTCGTTTGGAAAATACTGCATTTGATCATTGAAATAATCCAGAGTTTACAAAATGAGGTCCCCAAAATGTGTTGCAAGTTTATGAAAACAAGTCCTACTAGATCAAATGTTTACATAAGTGCATGAAATAATGATGAGACGCGTCGACTCCGCGACTCCATGAAGGTCCAAATGCATGTCACATGAGCTACCTTAATAACCTGAAATACATTGCTAAAACGTCAACACGAATGTTGGTGAATTCCATAGGTTTGTAAAATGTAATGATGTACGGCCACCACAAGTAAAAGTGTAAGATAAAAATCTCATGAAAATTGTACAATTGACCTTAAGCTCATGACCCCGAAGCTATGACTGATGAAACAATTCCCCTCCTGAATGTTCAGCCGAAACACTCAAATGTAAAAGACATGACATGCATCCGCTTACTGTTGGTAATCACTACCACGGATGGAGGCGTCACCCTCAATAGATCTATCCACTCACTCTCGCTTAACGGTAAATTAACGGTTCATGATGTTACAGGGGACTTATCACATGGCAAGGTAACCTAAGCAATGTACATATGTTTGAATACTTGGGCTCGTACTAAAATGATTGATGCAATGTATTCCCCCCGTGGGATTTGAAAACAATCAAAAATGTTGAATTGAAAACGGGGCTATGAAAACTCACCTTAACTGATGAAACTGTGATGAAGTGAAATGAACAACAATGAACAATTAGCTGCCGCAACCCAATATGATGGTACCATGAACATGTAATGAACTGAAAGACAAGGCGCGCACACTTGCCGCAACCTAATGTGAATGATGAACGATCTACTTTAGATCACCAAATGATGTTATGAATGTCCATGCACATGTTTCCTATACCACTCTACTCTTTGAAAAACACTTGTTGTTATCAAAAGTATATATTCCAAGACTTAGGAAAATATGGCTATTAGAAAAATAAACTAGTTGTAATATATATACTTATATATATATCGTATGTACCAATGTTTGTGTTGAAATCCTCGGTTTGAAATCCTTGAAATAACGCCTTGTACTAATGAAAATATACTTGTAATCACTAATACATCATTAGTTATGAAATTGGGTACTTGGTTAATATTTCTAGAAAATCTAGAATTTAGTACGTAGTGTTATTATTATTTCTAAAAGCTGCCAATTATAGAGGATTTTTGCCGATATTGAAACGTGAATATCTTTGTCGTTATAAGTCCGTTTTACTTGTTCTTTATATCCACGGTTACGTCTTAACATGTAGTAATATATTTTAGAAAGCTTGACCCCTCCGGGTTATGTCTAAAGTCTCTTTTTGTCCGACGAAAAACGTCCATCAGCATGTATTTTTCCGGAAAATACTTTTCGTCAATAAATTTGCAAAAATCATAACTTCTTCGTTATAAACTCTTTTTAATCCGTTCTTTCGCCTACGGATTCGTTTTTGAAAGTATTTTCTAAAAATTTTGCCAAAGTTTCCTTGGTGTTTACTGATTTTCCAGAAATTAACAAAATGGAACAGCATGTTTATAAACTTGTTACAAACCCATTTTTCTTGTTCAAAACTAGTTTCAACCTCAACCAAAACTCTTGCAAACTTCACAAAACTATACTAATCCTACCATACACCTTCTTAGGGTGCCATGGGTTCCTAATGACTAGTAATCAAGTTAATTTAACAAGGGAACACCTAAATCACAATCTAGGGTTTGTATGTTCAAAAAGTATACAAAAATAAAGTGGTATAACTAGTTTGTGCATGAAATTAAGCATGAATACCATAAGATACATATGTTAATTAGATGAAAACATGAAAATAATTTTGAATACTCACTTTGAAATGATAGGTGATTAAAGGATGAGAAATCTTGGATTACTTGTGTTTTTGGGTTATGATTCTTGATTAGGATGATGAAATAAGCAACTTTGATGCTTTGATCTTTGAAAAATAATGGATTTTGGTTATGGATCATAGTAGGGTCGTGGGTTTTGAGATGGAGAAGATGAGAAATGAGTTTATGATTCTAAAAAATTATGTATGTTATGTTTGAGGTGTTTTTGGTAGATATTTGTAGGTTATATTGTATAATACTAGCACATGAATACATAAGGTTAGAAAATAAAGGTCAAGTGGTTTAGGGTGTGCTCATGGCCGGTTTTCAATGTTTAAAATAGTAGCAAAGTCGGTTTTGATCACTTGGGAAATGTAGTGTATTATTAGTTGTGGTTTAGTGTAAGTATTAGTTATAATCGGGTACCGGGTTTGCTAGAAATAAATATTAACGAAGTTAAACGGGACTTAATAAAGTCATAATAATGATAAAAATATGTTGAAAATATGTTGGGTACAATTACTGAGTGATCGGGTGATTATTGTTTAGTTTTCACGAAAACCGTCGTAATATTCATAAGCTTACGTTATAAATAAAATAAATTTCCAAAATACTGAGTAAATGAATGTAATAACTTTTATGATGTTAAAATGGATATAAAAATATGTCGGGACCATTGTGGGAATATTTAGATATATTCGTCGCATATAAACCGTGTGTTAACGTTTATTTATAAATAATTATAAAGAAAACGTTAAATGTATCAAATATATATAAATTTGAAAATCCTAAGAGTGGTATAACATGTAAATGACCTACTGATGATATGCAGACTATCTCCAGTCCGTATGAAATGTCATTACTGATAATGCATGAATTCGCACCTGAACCAATACGGTTACGCGAATTTGAATACCCGTAAACTAAATTTACGATGAAATGTGTAATGCACGTGAATGATGAAATATTTTCCAGCAATGAATAGTGTTCCATGAATAGTAAAATTTCTGAATGCTTCTCGGAATGTCAAACTGACACAAAAAATGATGAATAGTAAACTGATGAATAGTGTTTGATGAATAGTGTTTTCCCAAAGTTCGGGAAATGACCTGAAATGACTTGAAATGGTGAGTTGTGACATTTTCCTAGGCCGACGTAATTCTGCCCCGACGATTCCCAGGCCGACGTTGAACTACGAGGCCTATTACGAAGCGACCAAGGTTCCTCGACATCGTACACCGACATTCCTAGGACGACGTAACTCTGCCCCGACGATTCCCAGGCCGACGTTGAACTACGAGGCCTATTACGAAGCGACCAAGGTTCCTCGACGTCGTAGACCGACTTTTCTAGGCCGACGTAACTCTGCTCCGACGATTCCCAGGCCGACGTTGAAC